>WAAG01036664.1:15427-32028 GCA_013390105.1 Tichodroma muraria | reverse complement strand
AAAAAAAAAATAATAAAAACCACACAGAAAACCTAATTGCCTTCTCATGACTGAGAAGCAAGGAAATTTGATGCTGCTTAAAACGCTAATCAAGAGCAATATCCTGTGTGTCTTTACTTATGTGAGTTTATATACAGACACTGTGTTTATATATGGGATATAAAAAGTTGGCCCTGGTTTTGCATGGTGAATGGGAATGTCCTTCAGCAGCTGCTGTCCCCCCAGCCCATGGCCTTGTCCCATGACTAAGCCGGGTTTCCCGAGTTTCTGTGTAGCTCTTTTGGATAATGCCTCCTTTCTGGCAGTTTCTCCCAGTTTCCCGGGAACGTTTGCTCACGTTTGCAGCTCCTCCCGTGGTGCGGCAATGGCTCACAGGTGTCCACAGCCGGGGCAGGCGAATGCAGTCTCCCTCCTGTGCGCAGCAGCCCCCGAGCCCCTGGGCCGCAGGGAGAGCACAGATGTCCAGACCCCCACAAGCTGCATCCCGGGGTTTTTATGTCGCAGTGCCTGAGTGGCGCTTGCACAGAGGCAGCTACGGGGCCAGATGTTACAACTCCACTGACCTAATCCGGGATCTGGGGGCTGGCGCCTGCCCTTCCTGCCACATCTCCCAGCGTCCCGGAGCAGCAGCTGCCAGCGCAGGAGCAATCACCGCAGGGTCCGGCCCCTGCAGAGCCCCCTGTCCCGGGGCACCGCTGCTGTGCCCTTGAACGTGCCGCCGGCAGCATCCCGGCTGCGGGATGTGCCGCAGCCCCGGCTGAGCGCCGCAGGACGGGCACACGCCTCGCTTTTCAGCGCCCCGAGCCGGTTTGGTGCGCGCTGCGGAAGGATGGCCTGCTGGGTTTTCACTGAGGCCTGATTTCCCGGAGGAGGGATTTCTGTCAGGGATTTTAACTCCCTGCTGGTTCAAGCTGAGTGCTTCGAGTGGCTCTCACTGATGTCTTAAAAATAGAGATATCCTTATTAATATATCCCAAAGACGGGAAAGGTTCTTGCTCTCCAGCAAAATATGTAGTCACCCTTGCATCAAGCATCATCCTTCCTGCCACAGCCTTGCTGGCATTTGGCTTTGTCCGGACTAGAGTCAGGAGGCTGCATCCTTTTCCTCAGGATCATTGCTTTGTCAAAGAAAGTTTGGGCTGATTGAAACCCCAGGGGTTTTCACAGACCTTGGCTTTATTTTGATGCCTCTCAAGAAAGCCAATGAGTTACACTCTTCTGTTCCCCCACACATCAGTCTGAATGAGCTAGCATCCAGCGTGGGCTGGGCAGCACCTACCAAGGAATAGGTGTGCAGGGAGACTCTCACAGAATCATCACCGATGTTGAAAGAGACCTTTAGGATCATCCAGTCCATGTGTCTCCAGCACTGCCGCTGTAACACCTAGCCCACATCATCCAGAGCCAGAGGCCTCGTAAACACCCCAGGGATGATGACTCCACCACCTCCCTGGGCAGTCTATTCCAAGGCTTGACCACACTAACACTGAAATTTTCTTTTCTAATATGTAATCTGAATCTCCTCTGTCTCATCTTAAGGCCGTTCCCTCTCGCCCTCTCACTGCAGGCCTGGTAGAGGAGACCGGCCCATACCTGGCCACAGCCTCCTCTCTGGTACCTGCAGGGAGCCATGATCCCTCCTGAGCCTCCTCTTCTTGAGAATAAAGAAGCCCAACTCCCTCAGCTATTCCTCACAGACATGTTTTCTAAACCTTTTCAGAGCCTTGTTGCCCTTAGCTGGACACACTCCAGCACCTCAGTGTCCTTTTTGAAGTGCGAGGCCTAGAAATGGATACGGTACTCAAGGTGTGGCCACACCAGTGCCTGCAGATGGTGATCACTGCCCTGACCCTGCTGGCCTCACTATTCCGATTTTTCTGTAAGGTATTAGCCTTGCAAGGATCCTTGCAATGTGTGGTTTTCTCCGTCACACCAAGGGCAGCAGCATGGGGACGGGGAGGCCGGATTTGGAGGATTTGGAGTGCTGAGATTTGGCTGAGGTCAGACCCCCTGCCTCTCAGTTGCTGTTTTGTTGGCCGGTTCTGCATATGGATGATCATAGGAGCCCAGCTCTGGGTGTAGGAGCTCGGGCATGTATGGGAAAGGGCTCTGCACAATAGGAGACCTGTGGCCAGCCTTCACGTATTGTTTATCTGAAAAAAAACCCACACGATTTTGCACTATTTTTGTCCTTAATTCACATTCGCTGTTCCTCTTAATCTTGTCTGCTGTTGTTTACAGAAGCACCAGGGGAGGATTTCAAGCACACTGCCATGGCTCTGACCCCAAAGACTAAACCCCATGGGGAAATGGGGTGGCTGGTTCAGCTGTGGGGTCCCAGGCTGCTGGGAGCTGGAAGCTGGCTATCCTGGCAGCGGGCTCAGCTGCTGGTCCTGGCTCACAGCAGCCACCAGTGACAGGCTCACACTGCAGAGGCACCAGCTGTCCCGCCTGGAACACTGAGGGAGGAAGGTAAAAATACCTCCTCAGTCACACGCTTGTGAGATTCCTGGATGGAAGATGCTAAAAACGGCACAATGGTTTTGGACGTGTTGGGTTTCTTGGCAATGCTGTCAGCAATTAGTCCTCCTAGTTTTGCACCGAAACGGAGGTGTGGGGGATTAGGGCTGGGAGAAAGCAGCGCTGCCCCGGGGTTGAGTGCCGGAGGATGCATGGGTGGAGTAGCCTTTTCCCATCTTTCTTTCCGCCTTAATACATCCCAGCAGAAGACCTTCTGCCGAAAGATACGCCAAAAAAGGGGTGCCCTGAAATCATGAGGCTGGCTGGAGCAGAGCAGAGGCAGGGCTGGACCATCCCATACTGGTTTAGAACGTCAGTGAGTGTCATACGAGAAAAGGCATTGTAATGGTCATGGGCTGAACAGGTTTGTCCCATGCACGTAGCTAAGGGGAATTCTCAAGGACATAACATAATGGGGAAAAAAGCTGGGGGTTTTCTCCACAGTCCTGCAAACCCTGCCTGTGGCTGCTCAGAGCCCTGCAGCTGGGCTGCCCCGCAGTATAAATGCAAGCGGCTTTGGTAGGTGCGCAGCCAAATAAGCCCTGCAGAAGCCGGGTTGTGCTGGGACCTCAGTGTCTAGGACACGGGCAAGAGGTGCCTCCTGACAGTGCTGCCCCACACCAGTGATGGCTGTTGAACCCCTGCTGCAGTCACTTCCCGGGCTTGACAGGGAGCATGGAGCAGTGAGAAGTATTGGAAGGTTAGGCTATTAGTAGGCAGCTTCTCATCAACACCTAGAAGAGGAGTGTGTCCCTCTCCCCAGCCAGCAGGGCTGCAGCCAAGGAATAACGCTGTGAATGCCATATTCTTGGCAACTCTGGATCTTGAGTTACTACCTCAGGGAGGAAACAGCCTGTGAAAAATGTCTTTGAAAACCAGTTGCTAGATAATCATCGTGTGAAACAAGACGTAGCTTGAGACACCTGCCTTTGGTCTGCGTACCAGAGCTGCTTTCCTCTGCTCACCCTCATCCAGCAGGTGCACAGCTCCCTTTCCATGAGCTGGGGACATAGCTGGCACTGCTGCAGGATGTCCAGCTCCCAGCAGTGCTGCTGCTCTCCATCACCTCCTCGTGAGCCCAGCTTCCTCCTCCTCATGCAGGGAAAAGGTCTCTTAGCCCAGTGGAGGTAGCTGAGATACCCCTAATGGATGAGGGGGAGAGAGCCCCACAACCTTGCTCTGTGCTTAGATATGAGGTTCCTCAGCAGTGCTTGCCCTGGTTATCTTAACTAGTGTGCATGGACAGGGGAAGCCAAATAACTTTAAAAATGTCCATCTACATGCTGTGCAATGTCAGCTGGCTGCTGTCTTGGAACAGCTGCTGCAGAAAGTTGTTCATCCTAACTCTCACAGTGCAGGCATGAGCCTGGCGGATGGGAAGTCACAGGAAGGAATAGTAAATCGGGAACCAGCACCCTTCCCATTTATTTTTAGCAGCAGTATCCAGTGGTGTTTACGGGAATTTCCTCCTCTTCCTCTGTGTTCCTGTTGACTTCTTCTAGGTGATGTTACAGCTTCAGTCAGCATGACCTACAAGGAGATGCAAAGCAATCAACAAGCCCTTGCCTGGCCGTGGGGAGGTGTGGGATGAGGGGTTCTGGCATGGTTGCTGATGTGGCATGCTTCCATCTTTTGTGTGCCCATGCTAAGCCTGAATGGTTTAATGCTTGGTGATGATTTCCTCAAGTCAGACCTTGCTAAGAGTTCAAATCACTCCTCTGAAACTGTAAATGTTCCCAAATCTCCATCCCCACCTGCCTGTAAGAGGGAGCAAGCCAAAGCAGTGCTGGTGGCAGGAGCTGCTCATGCTCTGGCCTTCAGTCACTGATGGCAGGTGGCTGCAGGGGATGCCCCATGAAGATGCTCTCTCCAGGCAGAAGTGGAAGAGCAATCACAATTTTATGATGTGTTGGGCCCTGCTGGGCATCTGCCACGCTGATCCAGATCATGCAACTACAGTACCATTTAGCAGCACAGCCTGTTTAATTAGCCCACCTGCTCAGCAGTGGGAAAGGGAAGGCATTCACAAGCCTTGTAGATCATCTTTTCTGGGCTCTACAAAGCCTTTAGACCCAAGAGCTGTCAGGAAGCATACCAGGCAGCAGGATGATGTTCCTGCTTTCCCTACACTGGCAGGCAATAGCAAGCTTTGCCTTCCCTCTCTACCAGCCCTTTCTGCTTCCCCTCTTCCTTTCTAGCAGAGCTTGGAAAACCCATGTACACACATCCCTGGCACGACAGGATGTTCAAATCCCTCCTCACCCGATGAGGGCAGCAGTAGGGCAGCTGGGCTCCCAGCCTAGCACAGAGATCTTTCGGAGTATCATGATGCTAGTCATAACTTGCCATTTTACCATCTACCTGGTTTTACTGATCAGGTAACACAGGCTGACCTTGCCTCTTGATGGGCTTTGCTCTGGGGGCTACAGGGGAAATAGACACACTTAGGACACAGAGAAACGTAACCTCATTCCATGCTGGTGGGGCCAGAGTGTTCCTGCTGCTGTCTGGCTCAATGCATCATCCTCTCCTGGCACAGAGATCCCAGCACCTTCCTGCAGTGGAAATAGTGAGTTACTGCTGATTTCCATCAGCTGAGGCTTAATCCTCAGCAGCTGCCTGTTGTGGGGCAAAGTTATAAAGGAGCCTGAAGGCCCTTTCCCAGGTAAGGGATTTGAGGTTGTTTGTTGCTGTGGAGGAGTTTCTGGTCTGTTCTACATGCTGTTGTACTAGGGACCTCCAAAGACATTTCAACATCTGAGAACAGGAATGGCAGGTAAGACATTCTCCAGAGAGGAAAGAAAAGTAAGGTTTTAAACAGAGAGTACTGTTTCTAATTTTTATTTCCTATAGATTAAGCCCTAAAATTTTAGGTGCTCATGTTCTTACTGTAAATGCTTTATTGTGAATGATTTGGGCTGTAAGCTGTTGTGTTAAAGCTCCTCTCACAGCATGCTTTACCTTCTAAATATGCCTGTGAGTTGTTATCCCTGCAATGGAAACCAAAAAAGAAGCAGATTATGAAGTCTGATGGTAAAATGAAGCAGTGAGGGTTAAGGTTTTAAATTCCCCCTGCTGTGGGTTAGCTGGCATGTGGCTTAGAAGGGTTTGTCTGGACAGATGTTGGGAGGGAGGGCAGGATGGTATGATGAGATGTTTTGTGGCTCACCTGGGAACCATTTCAGAAAGATGTAAAAAGTGACAATTTTCTGCATGCAAAAGGGGATGAAAATAATTTTTCAGAAAACAGCCTTGGGAAATGTATGGAATCCTAGGAATGCAGTTTGACTGGAGAAGCATTTGAAGAGTGTTTGGCAGTACTCCTGAGTAAGGGGTGTGCAAGAGCTGTGTACTTGGATGCTTAATTCTGTGCAGCTGAACTCAGGAAGCCACTGCTTCACCTGAATCTGGCCCAGAGGATTCATGTAGCTGTGCAAACTCTTGGTGGTCTTCTGGCCTCTGAAGGCTTCATTATTCCCTTCTTTGTTTCTTTCTTCACATTAAACCAGTAAAAGAACAGCTTCCAACATAGTAGTTTGAATGGTGAAGGGTGGGTAAGATTTTGGGGTGAAATTCTGTTACTGGTTTGAGCCTTTGATCACAAGCAGTTGTGCTGGTGTTGATGGCTGTGACTCTTTGACTACCCAAGTTTTTGCTTACTAGGCTTGTGCACAGCACAGCTCCTAGGCTCTGGCTTGGGGTGATGGTTTTAAGTTGCTTTTGAAACAGCAACAGCTACCAGCTGCTTGGGGTGTTGTGCAGAGGGGGGAAAAAAAGAATTCCCCTTTCCCAGTCTCCCTGGAAAGAAAAGGAAGCAGCAGTTTGTCTCAATTCGAACGTTGCAATGGCAAAGCTTGGTCCTGCGGTGGGCGATGCTTGTGTGCCTGCCCACTGGGAACAAAGGCACATACAGGTTGTTTCATACAGTTTGGAGATGCTGGACAGGTTACTGGCCCTTTCCTTCAAGTGGTTTGGGATCACTGTGTGGAAAGTTGCTACTGATTTGAGGACAAGGGACTTTGTAAGACCCCATGCTGAAGTGAGTCGCTTCCTGACTGAGAGGGTGATGAAATGAGCTGCCCTCAAATCTGCTCAGGGAGACTCTGATAAAACATTGCTTCACCTGCTGTGCCCACGGGACTTCTGCTGCCCTGCTCCCTACAAACACATGCAGGGCTTCAGGGCACCTTGCATCCGTTCTTAGGAGCATTAGCAGCAAAACCAGCCCCTGCTCCTAAAAGTCTTGTCTGGGCAAAAAGCAGAGTCCTTCTACATCTGCCCTGCTCACTTCCTTCTGGCATCTTGGTGCCTCTCTCACGAGCGAGCTGCACAGCCTTGCTTTTCCGAAAACACTGGTGTTTTGTAATTCTTTTGGCAACTGAGATAAGTTCTTTGCAGCTATCTGAACTTTGCATTTGTTTAAGCAATTTACTGCCGTGTTGCTCAGAGGGGTCATTTGTTCAAAGCTGAATAGCTGCAGGGCTGGAGAATAAACATCAGCCTCCCCACTCCTGCCTCCACCGGGTATTGGCCAGCTGTGAGTGATGCAAGATGAGCTTAGCTTCGCCCTCTTTAATGAGTCAACCTTGTATCTCTCCTGACATATGGGGTGACTCCTAAAAAGAAAGCTGGTCTCCCTGTCCTGCCCATTCCCCAGGCAGCAGGAGCTGTGCCTCCATGCCCACCCTGAAGCAATGGGGCAAAGAATTTGGCCCTGGGGTGCCAGGGAAAGATGAGGTATTGTGGTGGTGACCCGTCTCCAGAGGCCCTGTAACAGTTGGGTGTTTTTTTGCTGGATAAAGCTGCTTTAGAGATGGTGACAAACAGCACCATTGGGCTCTTGCAGGCAGGAGAGGCTTGTGCCAGAACCATGACTGGAGGATCTCTCTCCTTGTTCCCCAGCCGAGACTGATTCCCTCTGGGTCTTGTGGATCTCCTTGTCTCACCCAGCAGCCTTGAAAATCTGGAGGAAGTCTCTCTTGTTCCATCCTTCAGGAGAGAAATAAGACCTCTATTAAGTATGTAGGGATACTCAGGTCATGGCTTTTTCTGAGACGTAGGGTGAGAGACCAAATGAAATATCTTTATCCATGCAATGGAAATTGTGGTTGAAATGGAAACAGGTGGGTGTTCACTCTTTATAGATGTATAATGTTGCTGAGCACTGTTACTACTTCTTAGAGGTCAGGCAGCATTAGGACTGGTGAGGTGTCCTGCTGTGTCACCCCAGAAAGAACACAATGGCATCTCTCAGAGCACACAGTCAAGACTTCTGTTTGCTTCCAGTTTATCTAGCTTCCAGGCTAGTGGAGCCCTGATGATGATGACTTCAGGGTCCACCTGAAGCTAGCAGGTTCTGCTGGGCAGCCATCCCCACAGCTTTGATGGTGCAGTACACCTTGCTGGCTGTCGAGAGATGTTTGCCAGGTTATCAGCCCTTGTGTACCCCAGCCACACCACAGAGCCCAAACTGGGAGTTATGCTCTGCTGCTGAGAAGTGAAAGACTACCTGCCCTGACCACTGCCAGGCTACTCAACTGATTTGCATGACAAGAGGGTGTTTGCCTTCCCAAAATTATCTTCAGTGCATCTCTAAAGTTTCATTTCCTTGTGGTGGCTGCTTTCTCGGACGCCTACACTTCCACGTGCATACGAACACATCTCCTGCTGCAACAGCGAGCACCCCAGCAGCCTGGGCTCTTGAAGACTGGAGCCAGACCTCTGGCTTTTGTTGGAGCAAGCCAAAATTTCTGCTTTGCACTGTGCCAGGTAGCACTGCTCCCCCATCCTGCTCAGGGACCCAAAACCTGCAGTGCACAACTGGGGAGAAATAAACCCAAGGCCTGTAAAACCCTCCTGGCTGGCCAACATTCTTTGCTCACAGCTTCCTTTTGGGTTCATGAAGCAGTGGAACGGCAGCATCTTTGCAGGCACCTCTTTGTACCATCTGCATTGTTATGGTCTATGTGTTTTTAGGCTTTCCACGTGGTGCAACACAAGAGCAGGGGCAAAACTTCCTTAAGGATGTGTCAAAACAGAGCAGAAGTTGCACAGACTCCTTTGCTCCCTGGAAGTGCCTGTAAAATGCCTGTGATAGGCAAAGAAGAATTTGGGAAATGTTGCTGGTTCCTGTGGGATGGTGTTGACAGAGCTGGGGTGGGCACAGATCTCCCCATGCTACCAGTGCCAGGATCAGAGCCTCCACTGTGACTTGGGGCTGTGGAAAGAGTCCAAACCACTGGCTGGGTGGGAGCTCAGGCTGCGCTGATTCTCGCTGGGGCAAGAAGGAAGCGACGTGAACACTCACCTCATTGAAAACCCCAGAAAAAGCCCCGGATTCTTTTCTAGCAAGACTGAAACCCTAACACGCGTGGCACAGCTCCAGCCTAGCACATTGGCCAGTGCTGAACTGGAAGGGGAGCCCCTATCCCCCAGAGCACCCCTCCATGCAGTGAGGGTCCTGCGAGTCCAGACAGCTTTCCTGCTGTCTCCACAGCATGTGCATGTACCTGCAGCACTTGACTCCAGACCTTCAGCCTCCCACATGTCACAAACAGGAGCCCTTGGCTTTGCCAAAGAAAGGATGTTCTGCTCTTGCATGTGGTAAGCTGGGGTTTGTGTTCCAGCCTTGATGGGGCTGGTGACTCATGATCCTGCTTTGAAAACCATGACTGGATTAGCAGCAACAGGCTAGTTGTTGTTCTCCCCTGTCCTTTGTGCCTCATTTACCAATTTATTGCCTGATCTGAGGCTTTCTCTTTATTTCCACCGAGCCCTTTTTTCCTGTCTTCCTGGCTTGTCTTTTCCTTGACAAATCTCATTTTCTTGCCTCACTCTTGTTGACTCACATCATGCCCTCAGTTGTTCCAGACAAAACCAAATCTGGGGGCTTCTAAAAACCTTTCTAGGAAAAGAGAGAGGGAGCTGGGGTGCACCTGTCCACCTCCTGCCCCATGCAGGGACATGTACACACCCCCAGGCAGTACAGACAGGGAGTGTGGGGAGTTGCATGGGGCAATACACTGTCAGGGTTGTCAGCAAGGTTGCTTTGATTGTGTGGGGTTTAGTAGCAATCATCACCAGGCTTGCTGTGCTGAGGAAAATTTGCTATTTTTGCTTCCACCTGTCCCCCTTGTCACTTTCTCTGTGGCCATGGTGGCGAAATGAACTGACATTTCATCCTTCAAATTTTCCTGTGTGTAAGGATATGGAAAAGCCAAGTTATTATGTGATTTGGGAAGAGGAATGAGGTATTTCTCAAGGCAGTATTGCAACCCCTCTTCATGAGCAAAGCTGCTCATGTCCAGCCAGAGCCATGGTGTGGATTACTACTTCTGCAGAGTAGGAAAGGGAACAGCATCCCAAAGTGCTGCTTCAGAGAGGAAAAAACTTGCAAGCTTTTAAGAGAATAATAAAAAAGTTAAGTGCAAAGATTCATCTGGGGGTTCTGGCTTCTGCAGAAACAGCAGCAAGAGGCAGCCTGTGTTGTCCACTCTCTCCAGGACCAAAGACTCCAGGTGCTGGGCCTTGTTCCCCATCAATGTCTGAGGCAAGGAGCATGGAAGTGGTTTCTCAGGCCATCATTAGTACCCCAGGGCTTGCCAGGGATGTGCTTTCTGCCTCCTACATACCCATGCTTGAGGTACCCTACAAGTGAAAAGAGAACTGGTGCTCTTATAGTAACTCTTGGAGGGAAGTTATTGTCCTTGGTCTGGAGCATTGCCAGTGTTCAGCTGATGAATGAGCTGTTAGGGAGATAAATGTGCTATTTGGTGACTATTTACCACTTATGTAGGGAAAGCTCAGCCCTGCAGAAGGTGGTGCATCACTGGCATAACCAAAAGTGCAGGGGCAGCCAGGCCCAAAAGGCAGGGCTGCTGGCTTTGCCTGTAGGAGGTTTCTTTCTGAGCACAGCTGGCAGAGTTTGGACAGCTTGTGCTTCCCAACAGACTGGATCAGAAGCAGTGAGATACTGGATTTGCAAACATGATGTAGGGAAGTAAAGGCCCTTCTAAGCTGACTTAAATCTATGAGAGAAGCCAGATGCCTGTGGCAAGGTTTAGCAAGATTGTATTTCAGGAGTCCTTATTTAAAAAAGGTATGCTTTCTGAGAAATAAGCTAGGAACTCACCAGACATACCTGTATTGTCATTGCTACTGCAGTGATGCTCTAGAGTTGCTAGCTGTGTGTAGCTCTGCAGTAGCAGAGCTCAGAGGTGCTGCAGCACAGAGGAGCATCTCATAGATGGGAAAGCTGAAGCAGGCAGGAGTGCTGGTGCTCAAGGGCCACTAAACTCATCTCTCTCGTGTCTCTCTACTCCGCTGGATGGGCTCCTCTGGCTGCTGCTCTAGACCCAGAGCAGCTGTTGCCTGTCATGGGAGCAAGAGAGTGGGGAAGGGTACTGATGCTTCTTAATTAACAGGATTGAGTCAGTTTCTTTGCTGGCATCACAATGTATTCTTCACATAGCTGTGCTCTTTGCGTTGCAAAATGGACACTACTTCTATTTTTATATGTGTTTTCCCAACTGTTTTTCATTTTTCTGTGCATCTGTTCCTTGCATGATCTTGCTGGGTAGCCAGGAGTTAAGATGAAGTAAGAAAAAACACTGCAGTTTCTCATTAGGTCAGCCATCTGGAGGCTTTCTCAAAATATTAAGAACCCCCTGAAACTTTGATCTTTTTGCAGTGTTTATGCTGGGCACCCCCCAAAATAGCATCATCTTAAATCCCAGCTCTCTTTGAAACATGAAGGCCAAGCTGTGGTGGTTGGCAGAGACAGCAGGCACAGTAACCAGTACCAGCCTCATTCCAGAGACCCTTTGCTTCTCCCACTTTCTCCTTGCTCTCCTCCATCAGCTGCTGCAGGGTGTGGTGGAAAGCAGGCAGAATTGGATGTGATAGAGTGAGTCTCTGATGTGAGAGTTTGCTCCTGGCAAAAGGAAGAGCTGCACAATGCAGGGCCTTTCTGTCCATGCACCATGTCCATGTCCCTCTCCCACACCCCTGCACCCTGTCCCAGAGTGGCTGGAACTGGGCTTTTGCTGGGCATGAGGTACAAACCCCTTAAGCTGCTGCTTGGGGGGAAAAGCAACCTCAGCAAGCCTGTGCTACCTCTTCCTGGACAGAATGGCAAAACAGAGGCCTTCTCCCTCCCTCTCTTGTTATTTTTCCTTTGTGAGGGATTTAGATAACAAACAGCATGTATGGTGTTTCTTCAGTGTGATGGTGGTTTGTGGCTGGCAGATCTTGACCCCTTAGAGGTGTGAGTGAATTGAGCTGTTCATTCTGTGCAAGCATTTACCAGACAAATGTTTTTTGAGCCTCAGGCTGCCTTCAGGTACAGGGCAAACCGAGGTGACCTCAGTAGCTGATGGAGAAATGTTCCTCCTGAACGTGATTCCTGCTCAAAATCACATTCTGGTCTATTTTCTCTTCAGAAATTATGATCTCTAATAAATATAATGATTAAAACTAATCTCTAACAAGAATGATTAAATCATTGCCTTGGTGTCCTTGACTAAATTCAGCCTCCATATATTCAGGAGGTGCCCCTTAGTAATTCCATCCTGGTGACGTGCTGGTGGGAAGTCATTGAAGCAGAGGCTGTGGCACAGAGTGGAGCCACTCGGCTCCTTTGGTATGGGGTGGCAGAGATGCTACTGTGCAGATAAAACTGCATGGCAAGAAAGGCTGAAGAAGCTGGAATTGGAGATAGAGGTTGCATGGAAGTAAACTCTGAAAACTGTTTGTAGCGTGCAGGGAAGTTGGGGATTTTTAGGCACCAGCGATGATAGCTGGAGAGAAAGTGCTGGACTCTTCTCTGCAATTCTGTCACCCTCTGACATCTGGTGGGGAAGCTATTTCTTCGTTGTGTTGCTACCCAGGCTTGGACTTCCAACTTAATTCCTAGCAAGCAGGAAATCTAGACAAAATGCTGAGAGGTGCCTTAGCACAACCTATATTCAGGTAAGCTCAGAGATGGACTTTCTCCCCCTGCTCTTTTTGTTGGGTTGTTTTTTTTTTTGCACTCCTGTGGGCAGAACACCAGCATGCTCTGGTTGTGTTATTCTCTTGTCCCTTCTGTGCACTGTCTGGCTTGTTCCCTTAAGACAAAAGGACAAAGGAACTAAAGTTCCTCAGCTACAGACCATGTATAGTGTCTGTCAAACTCAGCTTTTCCCTTGCTGGTATTTCTATTACTGGGTTTGGGCTGATTCACAAGCCAAAGCTTCAATGTAGGCTTTGGTCCCAGAGGAATTCAGCGGTTTAACTTCTCCCTGCCTTGGAGGGAGGGAATAAATCCCATCTTCTGAGAGCCATGCTGTGCAGAGTTCCCCATGTTTGGGGTGTTAAGGCAGGAGGATAGCATGTTTCTAACCTCAAGGAAAGAGTTTGGAAAGCACAAATCATTGGGTGGTTCCACCAGAGTCAGGTGCATAACTTCATCTGACCTTTCTGGAGACCGTGTTGGGCCAGTGCCCAGCCATTTTGAAAAATCCCACTCCTTTAAAACTATCTCAGTTGTGGGCATCTCTGTTCATTGTAGGAAACCCTTCAAGCCTTCCCACCTAAGAGCAGTGAGGAACCTGTGGTCCCCACGGTCATGGGAGTGCTTGAGGCTGGTAGGTTATGTGCTCCTCTCCATGAAGAATGGCAAGAGCTCAGCCCTGGATGCTGCAAGGCTGGTGGGGCTGAACAGGCTCTGCACAAAACTGCTGCTGAGGCTCTCCATGTCCAAAGGAGCATGGAGGGCTCCCTGTTGGGCTGAGATCTTTTCAATTAACATCAGGCTCTCATGGGTTACCCTATAAAGTTTTTGAACATGCCCGCCTTCATGTGGGCTGGGGATGGTTTGAAGGTGTCCTTGAGCATTGCACTTCTATTGGTAGGAAAGCAACCCAACTGTGCAATGTTTAAAGCAGGAAGGAGAAAAGGGGAAACCCTGCTGCTTTGCAAGGAAGGCAGACTTTTTCTGGGCTTTATTTAATTGGAAATGATTAATATGCCCGTGTTGCTATAGCTCCTCTGGGGCTCTTCCTCCCTGTCAGGGTTTTCATTTAGCATGTTTTTAATGCACTCTTTGCATATCTGCTATCACATCTGAAAGTCACCTCTGCAATACATGACAGGCAGGTGGAGGAGGAGGATGGAGAGGAAGGAGCACAGATACCTCTTCAGCATGCACTGAGTGCTGTCTCTGGAGAAGACCTGCTGGCAAGTAGTGCTGGGGAGCTGGTAAGGCTGTGCCATAAGCCAGCAGGCAGGGAGCTGGGAGGATGGCAGGCGTTTCGGCATGTAGCAGTTGACATCTGGTGCAGGGAATGAGTGGGAGGGGAGGAGGGGAAAAGGCAGCCTGATTTCTCAGAGTTTGCTGCCAGCTTCTTCACCCTTGCCACCCTGCCAGCTCTGTGAGTTCAAAGTCGTGAGGCAGCCCATCCTCTGCCTGAAACTATGAGTTGTTATTACGCCATAAAAGCATCCTAATCTACTCAGCAAGAAAGCAATATTAAATGTCCGGCTCTTTTTGGGGTGGGGGTAAGGGCATGTTTTGAAGCACTGCTCTGCAAGCAGGAGGGCCAGAAATGCAGGGGTGATGAGTGAGAACTCATGCCTTCCCACAGTGGTCATAGGGACTGAGCTGCCACTGCTGGGATTCTGCCTGTCAGCTGTGGAAGCAGCAGAAATTTCAGGCAGTATGTGCTCCCTCAGTGTCCAGATCCCTTACGCTTTGTATGGATGTTTTGGGTTTGGATGACCCCAACCCAAAAGTCTGGCATGGTAAAACACCTGTCATGTGTAGATGTGCTCCACACAGGGATTGGGTGGGAGAAATGTGGCCTCACTTCTGCATTAGTAACACCAACACAAGTTCTGACTGGGTTGTGGGTTTGTTTTTATATTAAGATTTATCTTTGTTCTCAATGAAAGTTAAAGAGAAGAGGATTGGGGTTTTCACGTGTTTAGGCCTACCTAGCCTATTTTATTTTGTTTCTAAGCAGTAAGCACTGCTTGATCAACTGTTCCTGACTGCTGCCACCTCCTCATCTTATGTTTCTAACACCTGTCAGCTCAGCCAAAATCTGTCAGCAGAAGTCCAAGTGCACTTCCTGACTTGCCAGCCCACCCAAAACATCCTAGCCATCCCAGCTGGCTTTCCTCAGCCTTCACACTGTGCTTACTGGATCAGGTAAGTCTTTTTCTGTTGAGACAAGGTGTCCGTGTCTATATGAGTCATCTGTGCACACCTTAAAATTATTAGGATAAACCCCTAAAATAAACCCCTGTTGGCCACTGTTGTTCCCCTGCTGGAGAAAAGGGGTTTCTGGGTAATTCCATGAACAGTCCAGCATTGCAGCACTCCCCATTTGGAAGAGATGTGAATGGTCAAATTTGTGACCCCAGCACAGGGTTGTTTACAGAGCCTGTCATCAATCACCCTTTCCTACTCTTTGCCAGCAGAGACAAGTCAGGAGGCCTCTCAACCCTCAAATGGAATGTGTCCCACTCACATGTAAAACTTTTTCGATGTTATAACTGTTTCTATGTGAATCTTTTCACCTCCTTCAATGTCTGCTGTATTTTAGCAGATGTATTTGAACGTTACGAACCACTTTTGTATATGGAACCAAGCAGCACACAATAAAACAGATCTGTTAACCAGACCCTCATACCACCAGAGTCTAAGGCAGGTTTAGTGAGAGACCAAGAATATCTCAGTGATAAACCTGTTTTCAAAGGATTTGCAGTCACCTGTAAGAAAATCAGTGTCAGCCCTTACGTTTGTCATTGATTTCTGGGCTGAAATACAGAGAGCTAAGACTTGGTTCAAGGGATCATGATGATTACAGTTGTTGGCTACATACTGAAAAACAAGTCTATTTGGTCAGTCATTAACCAGAAAGAAGAAAACAGAAGATGGCTCATTCAAGAGGCAGTTTATGCTCACTGAGTTGAAACAAATGTCCTTACTTAATTTTGTGAAGTAATTTTCTAAGCAATTAGTTTTATCCTTACTCCTTGTAGCTGTGATATGTTGACAAATATTTTTCCACAGCCAAGGAAACTGCAAATGACTTTTCCATAAAAACTCAGCTGGTCTTCTGGGAATTTTCTTTTAAGAGGAGGTGGCAGTTGAGTGAAATGGGCTTCCCCAAACCCTTTTTCCATCTTTAGCTTGGTTGGACACCACTGCTGGAGACCAGAAGTTTGGTCATTGTGGTTTTAACAATCTCTGCAGACATGAGGTTGTGGGATAATGAGTCAGTTTAACATGGTTGCACCCATCAGAGCTACCTACTGCTACTCTTCTCAGAACTTTGAGATGTAGAAAAACATTTTGGCATTTTTCAGCCTGAGTGTAACTTCTGCACTGAATAAGGTCTTGGAGTACTGAAGCACTTGAGCAGGCTTATAGATCCAAGTCTTATTAGTCAAAATATGTAAGGTTGTGTTTAGAGTCAAGGCTCCAAGAAACATTTATTTCTAAGAAACCTGATTATGGAGCTTTGGAAACCCAGAGTCCCTGTCACAGGGAGGCCACTTGCAGTCCTCTTGGTTAGAGTCTCTCAGTCAGAGGCATTCTTAAAGGTAGCCTTGTGTTGAAGTGTTGTTTTGGATCAGGGCTCAGGAAAACACAAAGGAAAGAACATTTTTGTTACTGAAGACCATTGCAGGAGCTGTTGTGAGGAAGATGCTTTCAATGAGAAATGTGTGTTGTATGATTATAGCAAGGAAAATGTTACTTCTTGCAGGCCAGGCACTGGAGCCACCTAAGGGATAGTGGCCTTGTTACAGGCAGTCTGTTGAATATTGATTGTATATTAGCTGAGGCTTCCTATTGATCTCACATATCTGTCTTTTAAAGAAGATTAAATGTGAGCAACTTTCAATGGAGGAGGGCATAAAAGAAAGGCTGGTTCCAGCATTAGCAGCAAAAATTCTCTAGTGCAACTCTGTGCAAATTTTAATGTCCAAGATTCTAGAAAACTATTATATTAGTGCTTTAGCTTTGCCTTGCCTAGAGGCAGGCAAAGACAGGACCTGTATGTGAGGGGTTTGCAGGATTCCTGTCTTTTTTT
>WAAG01036664.1:0-15397 GCA_013390105.1 Tichodroma muraria | reverse complement strand
TTTTTTTTTTTTAAGGAGAAAAATTTGCAAACAAGACAGTCTGTCTTTTTTAAGTTTGTACCAATGTGAAAAACAGTCAAAGACAAACATCTTGATCTCTTCCTGACATTTGTGGTGGGGAGTTCAAGGAACTCAGTTCAAGGAACAAATCCAGCCCCATGTCAGCTAACCCTGCAGGGGTGGGCAGCTGCAAGTAGCCAGTCAGGATGGATTTATTCTAATGGCATGATGAGAGGAGGTAGCGTGGACAGTGAGGTTTGGGCTCCTTGCTGAGGACCCCTTCCTGCACAGCTTGGCTACCCCACCTCATTCCCCAGCCTTTCCCTCTGGCCTACGACCATGGAGTTACCCACCCCCACATACCTCCATGCCTGGGGAACTGTAATTAGACAATGATGGCTCTGTAAGGGTGATGAAGATCTATTTTGGGGAAGCAGGTCAGATTTGAGTGTGAGTGCGTTGGTTCTCCGTGGGTGTCTGCCACAGCAGAGCTCATGGATGGGCTGACATTTCAGTGCATCCTGTTTACACTGCAGCCCAGACAGCAGGAGAAGTATTTTTAAACAAAAATGCAGATTGCATTGTAATCACCCCATGTTAAGGAAACAAACTTTTTTGCTACAATGCAAAACCAAACATTTGCTCAAGATTTAGGATTCCTTTCCCTTAAGCTATCTGCAAAACATAAACTCTGACTTTTTCTCTTTTCTTCCATTGATTTCCTCACTGCTGTCCTGTGATACATTAAATGGAGAAATGTTTGTCATAAGTAACAGTTTCACATTTTTGCATTTCATAGCATGCCAGGAATTTGGTTGCTGAGCATTTTGTGTTTTGAAATGTCAGGCGTGTCTGTCTGAATCAACTGACTGCAGTTTGCACTGCGAGCAATGCCTGTATTTTGACAACATCTTCACACCGAAAGAGAGGGGGGAAAAAAACCAACAGAAGAGCACAGGCTAAAAATTACCCTGTCTGCTAAAAATACTGAGGACAGGAATAGAGAATTCACCATGCTGTTTTTCAGACTCACGTGTGCTTTGAGTTTATTACAGGGTAAGAGCTGCCAAAATATGCCAAAGGCTGTGGTTGAGTTTCTATTATAAGTCTGCCTTTTGGTTTCTCCCCCAAACTGTGAAAGGCTTCATATAAGGATGCAAAATCCATAGGTAGGAAGCCTTTAGGATGAAGGGGTAGATAAAAGGGAGTTGCTCTGCTTGCTCCAGCAAATTTTGAAGTGTGGTGTCTGGGGCTGCCTGGCTATTGGGAGCATTGCTCCCTGGTGTGTGCTCTCCTGGTGGCCACTGGAACAGGGAGCAGCTGCTGTGTTGGCCACCTTGGCTTGGGAAGAGCTTGTTGTCACTGCAATGAGGGGTGGGTTTCAGCCATCCCACGTTACACCCCTCGCTTTGCAGAACCACAACGGCAGGAACACTTGTCTGAAAATTGGGCACTTTGTCCTACCTTTGTCCTCTTAATGCTGGAGAAGAGGATTGAGAGGCAGGTGGGACAAAAAAGCCTTTTGCATAGACACTTAATGGGGAATAGACATTAAAGACAGCATTAGCATTTAACCAAAATCTTATAGCAAAAAACCCCAACCAATCCATTGCTGCCTTTTCATGTGATAGGTGTTTGAAAGCATAGAAGTTTCAGGATGAGTTCCAAGCAGGGATCCCCTTGAAGTACTACATTGGGCTGATGCTGCCTCATCATACATTCCTGCTTTCCCTTATTTTTTTAATTGATTCATGTGGTTTTATTCTTCAGCATGCAGAATATATTATTTTGAAGAGCTCAGTCTATAAAAAGCAACAAGTTGGAGCCTTGACTCAGCTGGGAGCAGCTCTGCCACTCTGAGTTATCAAGCTCTGTTTGCAGAGTCTGTGCTGGGAAGGGAAGGAGAAATACCTGAGGGGACTAACCCAGATAATTTGAACAGCACCGTCTCTTTTGCTTGTAGCAACAAAGAATGGCTGCTGCAGGTCGTTACTCTAAAGATCCAAGCAGGCACACAGGTGCCATCAGCTTTCCAAGTGACAAAGCTGCACACGGAGGCCAGCTTGTCACCCATGCTGGCACCATCGCGTCTCTTGGTCGGGCCACATCTGCAACGCATGACAGAGTCGAAACACCTTGCAGCTGGCAGTAATGGTAATAAGGCTAATAAATAGTCTGGTTGCTTGTGAAATGATAATTTGTTCCAAAACAGCCCTTATTAATAGCCCACGGATGGCACTGGCCATCTGGGGCCTCAGCTATGCAAACTGCTGCAAGAATTTGCAGCTGATGGGGAGCCACAACTGCTGCTGGTTTAGTCCTAGGTGAAATGGGTGCGAAAATGAGGAAATGTTTCTTTGGGGAAATCTGTTTCCAGTCAAAACATCTATTTGTTGCTCTGAGTATTTCATAAATCGGTCATGAAATATGCAGGAGGAATATCGACCCCTTGAGTACAATATGGCTGATTTCAGGAGATTTACTCCCTTCACAAACTTGGCCTGCTTCTTTTCTTAATGACATTTTTGAGCTAATTAAAACCCTCCCATGCAGATAGCTTGCTTCCCAAGCAAGAAAGAGGAAAAAAAGAAAGAAAATTCCTTGAAGCCTCCCCCAAAGGTCAAGCAATGCCACAAGCTGTGATAAATGTGTCCATTTATCACCTCGGGTGTGAGGCTATCCAGAGCTGTGACATTTCCCTGGTAAAAGTCAATAGCAAGTCCTGAGTTTGTAGCACAGTGTGCAATTTGCTGGCTTTTCCTTTTTCCCTCTCCCATTTCCATTTAAAGAATGTGATGGTCTGCAGCAACCCCCATCTCTGTACCAGTGATACCAGCTGGTCTCAGGCATGCAAGGAGCTGCAGAACCATCCCAACAAGACCTGTTCTATCTGGGACATGATGGCACTGAGGGATTAGCTCCTGGGAGAGGGCACATCCAAGCCTGCAGGAGCCATTATGTGTCCAAGCTGCATGTCAGCAACAGTACAGAGCCAGGCCTGCTGTCTTTATACTCGACCCTCCTTTTCCTCCAGCACAGAGATGCGAGTCTGAGAGTCTGAGTCCATGCCTGCTGGCCTCCCGCTCACCCGGAACATTTGTGTGTTGGGATGTGAGGGCTGGGTGCACCTGCAGGGTACTTTGGCTTATTTGACCCAGGTGCCTGGGAAGGAAGCCAAACCAGAAGCTGCCTTGATGTGCACATCAAAACTGGTCTGGCTCCATCTGGGGTGGCCCAGACCAATTCTAAGTCCTTGTGACAAGGACGTTGTTGGGGGGACCAGACCTCCTCTGAAATAAAACCTTTGAACTGCTTATAGAGCAAGGGCACCAGCTGCTCTGGTCCACTGATCCATTCCTAGCATGCTGAATGACTTGCTAATTATAGCCAGGAGGCAGACCTTTCCCCCTGCCCTGCTGAGCAGTGCTGGCCTCCCAGCGAGCTGCAGGGATGTTTTACCCGTATCTGTTGCTGTCCAGTGCCAGGACTTCATCCTAGCGCACGGCTGGCTCTGGCTGCTCTCTGCCAGCAAGGGCCTGTTACATTTAAAGCTTTAGTTGCCAAGTTTTAGTTTCAGAAGCAAAGGCTGAAGCTGTGGTGTCCTCCTACATACCATGCTTCTTCCTGTCTTGTGGCTTTTGAGATGTCTGAGGAGGATCACAGGGAAGCGATGGCAGAAGGGGAGACCGTATATCCCCACCACCACTGGTGCAGTATAGGGAGAGGGAGAAATTCAATGGCAAGTGAGTCATATGGAAGCAAATCCAGAGCTGTTTCACTGCCCTCCCCCCTTCTCTGTACTCTCGGTGACTGTTTTGGGAGAAGTTAAAAGATACAAGCTCTTCCATAGTTGAAGTCAAAGCTGCCTGCTAATAATAGAAATGTTCTTTCCCTTTGCTTCACCCACGCAGGTTGATCTCTGTTTTTTACTAAAATTTATGGAAGGCGCTTCAAACTTATAATGATTAAAAAAAAAAATAATAAAACTGTTCCTTATATTGTTGTTATATTTGGGAGTTTATTTGGCTCTACTGTATTTTTGGCTTGGCTTAGAAATGTCATGCTTGCCTGGTCTGCTTTTGTTGGCCTTTCTGTGAATATACGCTTTGTAGATAGGGAGAAAAAATAATAATAATAATAAAATGTAGTTTTCCCTGAAGGTTCTGAACCAGGTGGAAGAGCCTGTGTTTTGTTCCTAGCAGTGAGAAGAGGGTTAGCTGCTGCAGCAGGCTGGCAGGAGGCAATATCTTTATTTTCCCTTTCTTCTGTGGCTGCTGCCTGTGCCACAGGTGTAGGGAGCTGCTTTGGGACACACAGCACCCCTGGGAGTTGTACTCAGAGGGGTATGAGAGGTGCCTAGGTAGGGAGGACAGGAATGAGAGAAACTGGGGAATGAGGGTAGGCAGGTGAAGCAAAAGGGAAGGAGATGTGGGTAGGAGGATAAACAAATGGGGAAGCTGGAGCTGCATACCATGCTTCTAAGGTGAGGCTAACAGAGGTGCCAAGTAGACAAATATATGCAGAGAGCTACGTATAGACACACCTGCAGATGCACCCAGATAAAAATGTCTCAAGAGTTTATAAATGATTTGAGAAAAATGTAGCTCTGCGTGTGTACATCATCAAGCAACAATTGACTTCTGAATTTGGTACTCTTCACTGCTCATATCAGTACTGATCTATAAACCCAGTACAACAGATCCATTGTTCTCTAAATAGACTCCTATTCTGAGTCTGCATAAGGTCTGCAAAAATCAGGAGGCAAAATGTAATGTACGTTAAGTGAAGTGAATTGCATAGAAAGAGAGATAAATGGTGTCCTCCGAGGCATGTGCTGGAGGAAACCTGACACTTGCAACTCTTTTTATCTCTGGACATCCTGGGGATGAGGTTTCTAATTGCAATGAACACTTTGTGAGGAAAGGACCTGTTGGAACATTAGCTGGGCACTTTAGTCTTCCCCTCTTAAGTCTGTTCTCTAGCAGCACACCTTGTTCACCTGAGCATCCCTAGTACCCCTGAATTAGAGAAACTGAAATCATTGGGGGGAAAGATAGGAAAAAAGGAAGTGCTATCCAGGCTGAACACACTTTTCAGATATTCTCTGGTGTTTACTCACAAGGAGTTATGTTAGAAAAAGGTGAATCAAGGAGCCCCAACACTGGTGTGGGGCACAGACTTTGCAGAGGGCCCTACAGTAGAGGCAAAGGCATCCCTCATGGGTTGGGCGTGCTACACTGCAGCTGATATCCATTCATAATCAAACAACTGCCAATTCAATAGGATTTGAGATTTGAGTCCTTGTCATAGGAGCTGAGGAAACTCCCAAGCCAGTACTAAATTACTCCTTAAAAATTCAAAGGTTTACTATTTATTGCATGTGTCACAGTAGGATGTTGGAACTGTGCCAGGGCCCTCAACAAGCAGAATAAAAAGATGGCTCATACCTTATATCAAGATCTTATCTGGGGGTAAAATATTATTGGTATATGCAATGTTACCTGCAGAGAGCTATGAACCCCCCGAGAAGTTTAATCCCAGTGAGTGCAGAGTAAATGCTATAGGAAATGGAAATTTTTTCCATAAGTTTTCCTTAAGTACTGCTTGCTGGAGTATAGAAATTATGAGTCTTGGGGACTTGGTGGATTCTTGGTTCTGACCAAATGGTTTCACAGCAGTGCCTGGAGCAAGGACTGGGGCTCGGGGCATGCCCCACATCAAGATCCCCTACAGAGAGGGAAGCCAGTATGGGGCCAGAGGTATCAGCTGCAGTGGGGTTTGCACTAAAAATTGCATTGTTTTTGCTTTGTCAGCTTTCTTTCTTTGCAAAGAAGTACTCAGATTGAGGACCTTCTCTTTTGTTTATTTTGTTTTGCTAAAAACCTGAGTTCTGATTCAATATCCACTTCTGTAGGGAAGGAGCCCAGTGCTTGGCTGATGCCTTTATGTCTTTACCAGCTGAAGGTAGCAGTAAAACATTGAAATTAGACTGGAAATCACAGGGTACTCCTGACCCAGCAGCTGCCTGTTTATCACGAGAAAATATATAAGAGTTTAAAATAAATGTGAAAGGCTTCAATCTCTGTATCTTGTACTTTAAGAGTTTTCATGTTTTTTAAAAAAATTGGTTTTAATGCCAACTCAATCTATTCCCCTGTTTTTGCTTTTTGGCCGTGGGTCAGCATTTCCCTTCTGGCTTGAAAGACTGGTGTCAAAAGCTGGGGTGCAGCCAGGTAATCAGGTCAGCAAGGCAAAATTCAATCAAGTGTTTTTTTGGCCAGTGTCACTGTGGCCCAGGCAGACCCTGGAGTCACAGCTGCCTGGCAGCCCTTGTCCCCTGATAAGCTCAGAGCTGACCTGCACACCGTTTTCAGCACGTGTTTAACTCTTTACATCTTGCTGTGTTCATTTTGGGGATGGGCTTGCCTTGCTCTCCTTGTGCCCACACCAATGGCTGGCTACCTGCATGGTCCCCATTTTTGTGCTGCCCTACCCTGGTGTGGGAGCCTGTCAACAAGTATAAGGGTGGGCTACACACTGGTGTTTTCTGGGTAGCTCCTGGCTCTCAGGTGCTCTGTCTTACGGCCTATCTTGCCGTCCTTGTGAACTGATGGGGTCGGTACCATGAGGTGACACAGCTTGATGAGGCTTTGCATGAAGGGCTGCTTCTTTTTCTTCATTTTAAACCTGCAACCTTCAGTTAGTATCCAGAAAATGAAAGGTAGCAAAGGGACTGCAAGGGTCCTGTGGCTCAACAGGTTTCAAAACAATGTTTCCTTCTGCCGTCAGTGGCCAAGTTTTGCTCTCCAGACTGTCCCTCTTGGGAAAATTAGCTTCTCCTGGTAGTGTCTAATCCAGAGCCAAAGCTGAAAGATGAGACAAGCTGATTTTCCACTGGGTGCATCTTAATATTTCATTGCCAGCTCTGCAAAAGCAACATTTCCCCTCCATTATAAAATGGCATAAGAAGGATGCAGAATCCCAGAAACAGACATTGTTAATTTACATCTTACAAGTGTTGTTTGTCAAATACAACCATTGTAATTGCTTGCTTTCCATTTCTAAAATGTGCTAGCAATAAACTGGAAAAAAATAATGGGATGCACATATTTGGCAAGCTCTTCACAGAGTTTTATATCAGTCCACTGCTGAATTCAATTACAGGCTATTTGAATTTTTCATACAACGTCTTTCTTCTTAAAAATGTCTCCTTTCAAATCAAAACCCTCAAAATAATTTGTGAAAAATCCCAAGTTGTTTTAAGTCTTCTCCCAAAATTTTTCCTGTAGTGTGAAATTGGATTTTTGTGTTATGTGAAAAATGTTGCTCTTCTTGAAATAAAACTTCTCCAGCATTTCTGTGTAAATGGGTACATACTGAGCCAGAGCAAAATGAAATTTATTTTTCTTAATATCCTTCTCCTCTGATGCATTGGAATAAAATTGCCAATCTGTATCCAACTGCCCTGATCTTTGCAGTTTGAGCACTGTCCAGGCACATACTTTCCCAAATTAATTCCTGTGGCACTCAGTAGTGACAATAGAAAACCAGGAGCCTGTGATTGTAGTACAGCTTCTCTAAGGTTTGAGGATCTTTCACTTATCAAAAAACCCCAGTGGCTGCTGGGATTCTCAAATGTATTATAACTTCTTTTACAGAAATAGATGATACCCCACTGGGAATTGTGCACTGGGCCATGTGGCTATTTATCTCAATTCCCTGAGTGTGGCTTGGAGGACATCAGAAGCATTGCGGTCTGCATATCCTTCTGTTTTCCCTTCTTGGGCAGTCTTTGAGTTAAGTTCCTTTCCTAAAAACTGTGTTTCAAGTGAATGAAGCAGTTGTTGCTCATCCTAATTGATTTTAGCTAAAGTTAACAGTGCTAATTATCTCTTACACCTCCTTTCTATTTTTATCCGCTGCTGCTGAAAACAGAGGAGAAGCCATTGGATGAAAATCCTGCAACATGGTGGATTTCTCTGCTAAAACCTCTCCCGTGCAAGGAAGGGATTAATAGTGCATGGTGTTATTAACTGCAAATCTCGGTCCCCAGGCTGGCTCCACTTCAGTACATGATTGAATGTTCCCTCTTCCTGCTCTGTAATTTCTGTCTAACGCCACCCCACCCGCTGCTGATCCTCTTTTATCACGGGGCTGTCACTCACGGCAGATCTGGCCAGCGAGCTGCGCGATGGGGAATGCAGCGAGGGTGTTTCACCCTGCACCCGCAGGGCCTGTGCCAGGGTGTCTCTCCAGCTCTGGGCACACAGCACAGCTGTTCTTAACATTCTTATCGCTTGCCTTGGTAGCCCTTCCATGCCTGGCCACCACCAGCTGAGCCCCACAAGGCTGTACTGCTATGAAAACCTGTGCTTCAAGCTGAACACATTCTCCTTTTCCTTTTTCCTATCAATGGCAGGTTATATTTTTAAAGGTCACAGAGGCACAGAGTGAAATATGAGCATCCTGCCTGTTGCAGCTTTGGGCTGCTGCAGGAGATGTGTAATTTCTCTCTGGGGAAGGGGAGGAGAGGGGAGGGCTGCAAACTTCCCTTGTAGAAGTAGAGTCGCCTGGGAGAGAAAATGCAGGGAAAAGAGAAGAAAAATAACATAGCAGCATTGCAAAATATAGCAGTCCTGCAGAGACAGTCAGTTCTTGTTCAGCCTTCATTTGCTGATTGATATCACTAGTGCTTCCCTGATGGGATATTTCATTTTCCTACAGCTCTCCCTGTTCATATGCCATATGTTTCTTCACAATTTATATTCACAGATGTGGACACAGAGGCAGTAAAAGGTGAAATGCCTTTGCTAAGGTCACGGAGCAGATGTAGGAATTGGGAACAGGTGTTTTCCCTGATACTTTCTCCTTTTAAGCAGGACAAGGCAATAAATTTTGACCAGGGTCCTCTAGATGGCTTTAGTGGGGTCAACAAAGCAGCTACAGCTCTGTTAGATTCTTCTTGCTTCCGTTGTGCAGCTTCCTGAGACGTTGAAAGAAAGGGTAAGAACGAGCACAGTCCCACAGGCCCAAAAAGGACTATCATGTGCATCTGGAAAATACAACCTTGGGCCAAATGTTGCAGGGCTTACTGGTCTCTCCTGAGCCTCATGCCAGGTAGGACACAAGATCCCATGCAGTAGTACATGGGGGCTCTGGGCGTGGGACACACCCAGCATACACCAAAAATATTCCAATGAACATATTCCAATATTACAAATATTCCAATGATTTAGAGGAAAAAAGCTTTGAGTTTTCCATCTCAGAACAGCAGCAGTTTGCCATGTCACAGGCTTGGTCCTTTAACTTAATCTCCAGTAATTTAGAAAGAATGTTTCAAGGAGTAAAACATTTGGGGAGAAGGATCACTCCACTGGCTCAAACAAGATAGTCCATAAACCATGGGCTGTTCTGAAACACGCAGAATAAATGTTCTTTCACAGTAATAGGAGTAAAATTTATCATTAAAATTAAGCCTATTTAACAGAAGTGGCAAAATTTACTCTGAGAGTAAAGCCCTTTGTATAATTCTTTTTTGTGAGTCCTTGGTGTAATTCTTCCCTGAGGCTGGCTGCCCCTCAGTTTTGGTTTTTTTGGTATGTCTGATTTTTTTTTTTTTTTTTTTTTTTTTTTTTTTTTTTTTTTTTTTTTTTTTGTGGTGTTTTCTTTTTAATTCAAAGCTGACACACATTTTGGGCCACCAGCAAAACTATGATGAAAAGAAGGATAACGTGGAGAAACTCTGTTCTCAAACTGACCTGTCTTGGCAGAGATTTGGAGTGACAGAGGCTGTAAGAACTAACCCCATGTCTGTGACCAGCCAACCTCAATGGCTTGAAACCAGACTGTGCATCAATTAGGGGAGTAAATGTCAGTGCAGGAAAGCCAGCAGTTACTTTTCAGTTCTGATGTCAAAGCAGCATTCAGACTCATTAAGCACTGGAATATTTTTTGTGTAGCTTCTGTCAGACGTAAGGGTATTTTTAAAATCTAGTTCATGGATATATGGGAAGTACTCAGAACACCAAAAGAAAAAAAAAATAGAGTAGCTTTCTTGTCCTGTATCTCTTGTTACTACAAAAATGTGCATGGGAGAGCAGGGAGAGAGAGTTGAAATAGGCACCCAGGGTTGTGAGGTTGGTCACATGGTATCTGTTCCACAGTGTTGACATCAATGACCAAATTACTTTCCCCTTCCTTGTCTGGCTGCTGTAGTAGTACAAACCAGTATCCGCCTTGAGAGGTCGTTTGATCTGGCTTCATAGAAAAAAGGGCTGTAAGGACAACAGCAGTGCAGAGGTTTCCACCTTTTGGCACATTTCTGAGTCTGGTTCTTGGAGTGGCAGGAGAGAGAAATGCATGGATGGAAATCTTGACCTACATATCTCTGGGCTGTCTTTAACCCCCTCATGCTGCACCCTGAGGATAAGGTCTGTGATTACACAGTTTGTTGATCAGGTTCTCTTTGAAACAGTGTAAGCTGTAAAAAGTTTAAAAAAGGAGAGAATCTGCCAAGTTGGGCAATGCCTGCAAAGATTTATTTCTTTTTGTCCTTATGTTAAACATTTTCCTTTTCAGCCACTTTCACTGGATTACCAGTGCCAAACAAAAAGAATAGGAGCACTGCAGGGGAATAACTGGCAGTAGTTTGAGTCTTCCTTTACCTTGCACGTGCTGAGCTTAAGAAGTGGTGACTTTCCATCATGGATCTCCTGGCTCTTTCAGTTGGGTTCAGAAACTCATGTAAAGCTCAAAGAAGAATGCATGTCTGGAAGATATAAAACAAGCTGTGGGAAAGTGGGAGTGAGGTGGAAGATACCCAGCTCTCTATATTTAGAAGTCAAAGTATGTGTGCTCCCCCAGCAGCTGTGAGAAATAATCTTATATGGGAAAAAAACTGGCCTAATGTGTTCCAGCCTGCCTGTGGTGGCACCGTGCTTTTGAACAGCTATGGTATGACTTACAGCAGCTCCAAAATTTCATCTATAACCCAGGGACCAGCTGGAAATGAGCAGGATGTATTAAAAATGTACAGCCATACTTTACCAAACCCTGGTTACAGAGCAATGGCTCTGGGGTGGGAGGGGAATTAAAAAATCCCACTGAGCAGATAACCGATGGCAAAAAAGCACCAAATTTTATAACTCTCTGTAAATGAGAATCTTTTATAACATGATAAATTGCATCTGAGTAGGATCCTTGGGGCTGAAGCAGCATCAGGAGCCCTTGGGCAAGCAGAAGTATATGGGTGTCTGCAGGATTTAGCCATCAGAGCACCATGGGTCATTAGAAAAGCACGTAGGTCTTTAAATATACCTATTAAATATTTTAATATAGTGGAGCACAAATGTTGTGTGGCTTAAAATTAAAAGGTATGCTTTTATCTAGGAAGGGGTAAGCCCTGGGGAAATGAACTGTGTGATAAGGGAGGAGTTTAGGACAGTCAGTGCTGGGAAGAGACCTGGAGAGGAGAACTTTTTACCTGCCTAAATGAAACTTTACACACTGCCATCGGCCCAGGTAGACCCATATTTCCAGCAAGTGTTAGAGTGCAGATCTCCCTTTTAACTTCAATTTCTTTTGTCAGAAACACAAGGCTCTAACAAAATATATTCTGGAGAAAAAGATCTCTGGCGTGGAAGAACTGAAGCAAAATTACTTCAATCTTTTATGCCCTCTGTTTCTAAAAATATAGATGACTAATCGAAATAATAAAATATTCACATAGTCAGGAATCCGTGTTTACAGTTAATGCTGAATTACATCCAAAGACATTTTTAAATGGGAATTTAATGGATGTCTTTGAACAGAACCAGAGTTTTTTTCCCTCAGTTCACTCCTCAGAGGAGGAGCTTTGGGAAATCGCTTTGGAAAGCCCATCATTGGTAGCCTTGCCAAAAGCCACCATGCAGTCCTGGGCAGCCCATCCCTCTGTGTCTGCAGAGCACATGCCCTGGCAGAAGCTGGCTTCCTCCTGAGATGGTGCTGTAGGGTACCAGAGACTTTGGCAGCATGCTCTTTTCCTGCTATCCAGGAACATGAAATAGCATTTTTTGGTTTTTGGTAGATAAGAAGGGTTTTGTGCCGGGGACTCACCGGAGGAGAGATTGGGAGAAAGAAGCAGGTCTGAGGTCTCTCTCCATCCTGTGTGGCCCTAGGACTGGTGTGAGATGGGAAGGGCTGTGCTGCTGAAGGGTCCCAAGCAGAGGGATGAGAACAGCTTGCTCTCCTGAAGCAAGTTCCGTTTCAGAGCAGAAAACACTGACCTGGTCTTGAAAAGCCTGGGACTTGACATCCACTTCTGTCCCTGACCAGCTGAATATCCTTAAGTAAGATGTTTCAGTTCCCCACAACTCAGTTTTCCACCTGGAAAACCTATCTGCCTGAGTTTTCCATTCCCTGGTAGGAGTGAAGAACTGCCCAGAAAGTACTTGTGACTTTAGAGCAGGTAGGCAGCCAGCAGTGCCATGGGTCAGCACACCCTGAGGAAGCAAGCTGGCCCAGGACTGCAGATATTGGTGAACAATAGTCTCAAGAGGACTCAAAAAAGTAACATTAATAAGAAGAAAAAAAGGAGTGAGTCTTGTATGGTGACAGCATGGTGTCGTTTGCTGTGGTTTCCCAAAATTTTGATACCAAAAGTAGATACTGAGGAACACAGAGCTTTAAAAGCTGCTCAGTATGCTTTTTGAAGAGGTTTGCAAATCCACCTGCCTTTCAAAATGTTACATTAGGGTTTCTAGGGTGGTCCATTAATCTAGATTCAAAGCGTGCTCTACCTAGGGAACAGATGATGATCCAGGGATGAAGTAATCTTCCCTCTTCCTTCTGAGAGCCAATATCTTTTCTACAAGGCACAGGCTGCTGGGGACTTAATAAACTGTTTCTCTTTCCCATCTCAGCTTCTAATTTCATAACAACTTTTATATTGTGGGCTTCACAGACTAACTACAATTCCCCCCCATATTATTTTCTTCCCGTTTACCTTTTTTTATTCCACCCCTAGAAATTCATGAATATAAGACAAACTTTCCAATCCATAATACCTAAGGAGATCTGAAATGTGGTCAGAGGAATTCACCCATCCCCACAGGATAATCCTTCTGCTCTACAGCATTGCTGGATATACTGCAAATGCTACAGACACACTTGTAGGACTGATTAGAGAGTTGGGGGTGTATCAAACAGAGACAATCCATGCACAGGAAAATCAGTAGGAGTCCTGTTTGGCCATCCCCTCTCTGGGAAGAATGTGGTGTTGGACTTCTCTTATTTCCTTGCAGGAAATCTGGAAATGACGTTGTAGAAAACCAGTCAGCTGGGTCTTAATGGTTGTCACACTGCTGCATGCCAAGGTCATTTAGAAAGTCACCAGTGACTTTCTGGGAAAAGCAGCTCTCACCGCTTCAAAGGCTCAGGCTGCTGCCACCAGAGCTAGTCTCTCTTCTTCACGCCAGGCCTTGGTGCTTGCCACCAAGCATGAAGGAAAATCTGCAGAGTAAGTCAGTGTTTGCAGTTTCAGAACATGAGGAATAGTTTCCTTCACTGCTGCCAAGGCAGGACTGAAGGCAAGGAGCTGAATGGACTCGCCCCCGCCCCAAGGGCAGCAGCAGGCATCTGTCCCTCTTGTTCCTTTGCAAGATAAGCCATTCCCATTCCTGATGCTAGGTGTTAAAACCTTCTGGAAACACCATGTCAAAGGACATTTTTTGGTATGCTAACATGGTCCTGTGCCTCCCTTAAGAAAATACATGGCACTGAGGAGAACTTCACATTGCACCCAAAGATGTGCACAGACCTTGATGTTGGATTCTGACACAGAGCTACGCCTGAGGCTATCTCAGAGGACCCTGGTAGTTTCCAGAAACTTTCTGAAGGAGGCATTTCCATCCACTTTTGGTCATCCCTTCTGGTGACTCAGCCTGATTTAAGCCAAGCTCAGCAGAACCCACCACCCCCTCTTCCTCTTCTGGGTTATGCTTCCCCCATGCCCCCTTGCTGGGGCAGGTACACTGCTTGCAAGGACGTTGGTTATCCATTCATAACTGTAGTGGGATTCAAAAATAATCTCCCAGAAAAACCTCCGGGGTGAGGAAGGCTAATGGAAGATTTGGCTTTGAGAACAGTTGGTATAAACCAGTTCTTAATCACTCTTGGGAGCTGGAGAGTTCTCCCAGGCTTATTTTTGGCAATTTTAAAAATATTTTTCTTCATTTTTTTTCTTCTTCCTCCACCCATTTGGATCTGGAGTGTTCACAAGAGGTAAGGCAATAGACATTTGGCTGATCAAAAAGCCCTGATGGGCCATCCAAATGCAGGTTGTTCCATCTGAGAGACATCAGTGGGATCAGGTAGGAAGTTTTCCCTTCTAATGCAGGTCCTAAAACACCCTGGCTTCCCTGAGAAGGGGCATGCTTATGAACAAGATAAATGTTCATAACGTTTCACAGACGTTACATGCAGCTCCTCTGGGTGAAACCAGAGCTTTTTTCCCCATTTTGGAGTTGATCTGTGGGGCATGATGCTTCATGCTTCATGTGGGGCATGATCATCACCATCATCATAAACATCACCATCTGATCTGGTGCATGTCCCTTCACATGTCAAAGCTCAGCACCTGGCTGTTGAGGTGGGATCAGGCACACACAGATGTCACTGGAGCTTGCCAAACCTAAGTGACACAGACTTGAACGCCAAGCAGAGGAAGGATGGTGGCTGCCATTTGGTTTAGAAAGCAGGATTCTGGTGCAGCAGCTCCACAAATTTGCTCTGCCGAGCTACGTGGGAGTGCGTGTGTCATGTGGAGGAATATACCACCCTTCCACAAGTAAGGAAAACTCTTAAGCTCTGAAATGCAGTTCTAGGTCAAGCAGTGGAAGGATTAATCATTTTTGCTTTACAGCTGGGCTCAAGATACAATTCTAAGCCAGTTTGGTCCAATATACACTGAGGAAATTACATCAACCAAGTTAAGCCTTAGGCTTGGTTTTTTAAAAAGGAGGAGCTGTATTTATATACCACATCCCACTCCCCTTTCTATTAGCAGGATTGAGTCATTTTTCTTCGTCTCAAATCTCTTCTTGGATCTGTCAGCAAAAGAAGACCCCCCTAACAAATGAACAGGGTGACAGCCTTTGGATATGATCCAAATTGTATGTGAAATTGAATGGAGAACAAATGACACCCTCTTGAGCCAGGGAATGTTGTGGGTGACAGAAAAACACCCTGTGGTGGATGACAACTATGTTTTCATAACCAAGCCAAAGCCTTGGGGTCACAGGAGAGGGAAGATGGGACACTGCAGTGAAACCACAGTGAGGAAGAGCTCTGTGCCCTTCCTCTCGAAGGTGCCACTGTGGTTGCACCTCTGGTCACAACAAACCCGTGAAGATGACAG
>WAAG01036650.1:591-12320 GCA_013390105.1 Tichodroma muraria | reverse complement strand
TGGTAAAGGAATACATTGTAGTTCCTCTCTGGTCATGTTAAGGTTTTGAAACCTTACAGAATTGTTTTGGAGAAAGCAATAATACACTCATAAAAAACATACTGGGTGACCTCAGATAAACTGTGAGTTGATTTTGGTGAACCCAATCTTAATCCAATCAGCAGGAAGTTATGGGAATCCTCTATTACTTACTGAATATGGGTTGCTGATATAGCTAAACAGCATCAAAATCGATACAAGGTACCTTTAAGGTTCAGTTCTTGACCAGAAGATATCCCCAGCATTATTATCTCATTCCTCTGCTGACTACTTCCTTCCCTGCTTATAATAGAAAAATCTAGAAGTGATCAAATTTATTCTGATGCATATATTTGTTGAAGTGAGGTAGAATTAAGAAAAGGTGGTGTACCTTTTCTTAATTCTGTCCCAGTGCATGTTTGCATGAGTTTCTCTGTGGCAGAGATTACTCTCTGTTACTGACTTCTGTTAGTGACTTCCTGTTACTCTGTGCTGGTAATATTGCATACTGACAAGATCTTCAATCAAATTTGAAAATGGAAAACAGAGATCACAAATATAGTTTAAGAGGAACACCCCCTAAGTGCACTACATGTAGGGTGGCGGTTTTGTGTCTTTTTAAGGTGTCAGAACTGGAGACATTATTTGAGGTATTTCAGTATCCCAATCTGCTATTATTTGTGTTGACATCCATAAGTGAGACAGCAATATTCTCTTCTAAGGAACCTGTTAGGTAACTTGGTTTCATTAACCAGATTGAAGTATTTTGACAATATATTCCTTGAGAAGTCCTAGATTCCTCATGTAGGGAGTCTTAAAATTCATCCTGTGTGCCAGTGATACATTCCTTTCACCATTTCTGTAAAGAGCATCTGAATTTACGCAAGTTTTGAATGTTTGAAAATGTCTGAGTACTTACAAGACCGGGAAGAATATTCAGATTTAAAAATTGAGTACCGTGAATATTGTTTGCATTGGGCATGTTCCAACACTGAGCAGGACAGTCCTTGCCATTAGACCACCTGCTTGTTGAGGACTGTGCGGGGTCTGAGCTCCAAATCTGTGAACACAGATTTGAGGGATTTGTTTTCCTCAGTATCACATGATGTTGATGCCAGCTTTTGGAAATCTGTGGAAGAACTTGTACTGCTGAGGAGGCAGGGCTTGATGTCTGGGAGCAGGAGAGCTGTGGGAGGGACTGGGATTACACCTGCCCAGAGTGCTGATTGCATTAGGGCTGTGGAGAGGCAGAACAGGACTGGGAACCGGGAGGGGAGGGGAAGAAGAAAGGAAGACTGGGAGTCAGCTCTTAAGGGGAAACTGTTACTGCATATGTCTAATTTCTGATAGTTGAACACTGTAACCTTAATAATCATCTTTTAATTACAGATCAATGTAATGTGGGCCAGTACGTATATGGAGGTCATTTCTGGAAGTAATATTACAAAATAAATGAACTGGTAAACATAACGTTGTTCTCTTGAAAGATAATTTATGTATCTAGTGATTCTCTTCTAGAATCTCTGTCTGGAGATAAACCCCAAGGGTTTAAAATATTAATTAATTTTAAGTATTTGACTCCATATTTAATTAGAGAGTAACCTGGTACGTGTTTTCTATTCATGCTTGAGCTTGGGTAACATTGTTGATTAAGGTACATAACTTAGAAATCATTCCTGTGTGTAAAGTTGCTATGTTAGAGCTGTGGGTGTTTTGAGACTTGGTGTATGCAGAGCTATCCAAATATGTCTCAATATACACCACCTAATTGTGCCTTCTTTTCAGGAGTGTTTCTGAGAAAAACAGCGGAGTTTTGACTGCTGAGTCCAAGGAGCTGCAGTGTCAGGGTAAGGTCATTTCCCAGGCTTGCTTGTGGAGATATTGTAGTGAAGTCATGGCTGTATTGGGTCAATAAGAATTTTAGCAGGAATTGGATTTCACTTTGTAGGTAAACTCTCAGGGCCAGGACCTGGGAGCTTTACTGCAGAGGACAAAAATAAGCAAGTGGGTTTTGCCTTTTGAGAGGAGCTGGGAAAAAGACAAACATACAGAGGCTGAGCCCAGTCATTTGTTACCATCTGCCATAAGCCTGCACACTGCTATGTTTTGAAATACATTTTGAATCCATGGATTTTAATATCCCATGAAACACTTTGAGTATAGAAATTTTGGAGCTGGATTCTTGTGTGATAAACTTGTCTTTGCTAGAACTTCCCATATGAAACTTGAAAATATTTATGCTACAGATTTATTTCTGTACAACAGGTGTAAAATAACTGTAATCTGTCAGGGGTTTTATAGCCTTAAGCTAATTGAGATAAAGTGCAGTGCATGAAAGAAGCCAGAAGATAACACATAAGAGATATTCTCAGACTCCTCTCTAATAAAGAACTTAATTGTGGACTTAAATGCAACTAACTTGCATTAGTGCATCCAAAATGTTAGGGAGTTTTTAAATTCCTTTACTAGTTACTTTGCCTTAGAACGTGTACATTGGGAAGTTAAAGTTAGATTAACTATCCAAATAAACAACCAGTAATCTGGTGGACATGAGTACCTAATGTACATAATTATTATTCTGCCATTGACACAGATTGAGAAAGTCCCCGTGAAAGTATTTGGAAAGAAATAGAATATATCGGATGTAAACTTTGTACAATTCTGTCCAAATACATGCCACCATCTCAATAGAGCATGGGAAATAAATTCCCAATTTGTGCAGGTTGAAAGCAAAACTTTTGCTGCATTCATCTACGTGTGGAAACGATTTGGACCAGTACCTGTGTGGTGAAGCCATGGTCACACTGTACCAATTGCATGGGAGGTACTTCAGGCTCCACCCAGTGCTGTCTGTTCAGAGAGAATTGCTTCCTTGACCACATCTGGCTAAGATTCAAGTGGAAGGAGACTATATTTCATTTTTGTTTCCTCTAAGATCACTGTGTGACACAAAAGCTACTGTATGATGTGAGGATAACTATACAATTCTTTTCAAAAGTACAGTCTTGCTCTGTACTAAAATACTTCTGTAATCTTTGCTTTTAAGTAGAGTCTGTCTGTGGAAGGATTATGCACCTTATTGGTGTTCCCAGTTAGAGTGCTTTTTTCTGTATTTATCAAAGGAGAAGGAAATGCAAGACTATAAAATATTAAAAGACCAGCAAATATTTTTCTGTTCAGAAAGAATGTTGCTATTTTCTGTACATTATGTATTTCTTTTGAGGTTTGGTGTCTTTTTTTTTCTCTCCCATGTGTTCTTTGCTTGGCTTTTCTAATTCCTCAAATTATTGTGGAAGCATCTCTTAAATCTAAAATATTTAGTTCAATTCCTCACCCCTCTTTTTTTAGGAGAGAGTCTTAGATATTTTTCTCAGACTGGTCACTGAACTGCAGCTACTGATATAATACAAAATATCAGAAGCAATAACTTTTTCATTCTTTCTTTCCATTCTCTTGTTTCCAATTCTAATGTTTACAGATTTTCAAGACTTTGAACACTGATTCCCATCTGATTGGTAGAGTATATTTTATAGAAATCAAAGAAAAAAGCCTACAATTTTTTCAGTGAAATCCTAATGCTTGTTGCAAAGCCTGACTTTACAAGCCATAGCTGCATGGTGGGGATTGTAGTTTGTATTTTACATTATTCAGGAACATTCTGCTCCAGATTTAAAAAAGAAACAAATTATATGCCTTGCTAGTAAAATATGGTATAAGAGACCATTCAGTTAAAAGGAATACAAATATCCAAAATAAGCATAAGAATTCAGCCTCTTATTTTTGAAATTGTGATTATGTCCTCACTGGGGGCTTATTCATCAAAATAATAATAGCCATTATTTACTCTCTTTCCACACTGAGAGCAAAGTGACCATGCAAAAACAGAGTTGCCAAAGTGATAATCCAGCTGTTTCTTGCTGCATTTACCTTGAGCTTTATGAAATTCATAGCTGCATTTAGCAGTAGGAAAATATTTATAAAGATAGCATTGCAGTTGGGGAATAGAGGGAAGCATGGGTAAAACCATATATGAATTACTTTGTAGTGGCAGGGGAAATGAAAGAGTCCTATTAAAGCAGAGTATCTTTTGAGAAGGTTTTAGCATAGTTTAAAAAAACCCAAAAACACCATGATCTTTTTTTGCCACTGCTGGTGATTTTTCTCTCCTGGCACAGCCCTGGCAAGGGCCCCTGGGCTGTTTGGGCTTGTGTTGGCCTGAGTTCCTGGGGCTCGTTTTCCTGTGTCCAGCCTCATGTCCGTGGCCTCCCCAGCTGGAGCGAGAGCAGAGCTGGGAAAGGAGTGGCAGCACCGGGGGACAGTGCATCACAACAGCACATCTGTGCCTGCAGGCACGTGAGAATGGAAACCAGCTGAGAGAGAGCTAAACCGAGGGCAGATCCAACACTGGAATGGAAGGGATCGAACCGTTAAGGCAGAGGATTCGTAGTAGAAAGGATAATGGATTAAACGGGGGACAAGCAACATTACTGCATGAAGTGACACTCGGATTTTCCCCCAAAACAGCTAACTTGTGACTTAAACCCAGTTTAGAAATTTGAGGAGCTATTGTCTACTCAGGAAATTGAAGTCCTTCCTGGGGTAGTGAGGAGGTTAGGTAGCAGTGTGGAACCTGAAGTCTAAGAAAGTCGGAGGGACTGAATTTCCTGATTATGGACCATGATTGTGCCCGAGCTGCTGCGGGGCTGTCGCTGAGAGTTTGCTGGCTAGGGTTGCAACTAAGAGGAAAATGGAGCACATCACTGGCCGACAGAAAACATTAATCTCACATAGCTTTCATTTTCATGGACAAGAAATGTAGCCTATTAATATAAAAAAATAAATACCGTGGAGGGAAGAACCCTCCACAAGATCTGTATTTTGGAAAATTAGTTTGTTTTAGTTTATATTATTTGCATTGCTTCAATCTATCCCCTACAGGTGCTTGTAGAAGCACCTCTGCTTCTTGAGTTAGCATTTCTATGCATAAGCAGCAGTGGCTGGGCAATGTGCAGAGTACCCTGTGATTTCTGGGCTTTTTCAAAACCAGCTTCATGGTTAATCTTTATATACTGTGCGCTGTGTGTAAAAAAAAAAAAAAAAGTTGATCTTTTTAAATTTAAGCTGTTATTTTTTTCTAACTATCTGACAACCCACATAAATTCAAAACCTCTTTTATGGTGCTTTTCCATTATTTTTTGTTGCTTGCTAATTACTTTTCTTGCCCGATTTCATTTGCAGTTTGAATAAATAAACTGTTTGGTTCTGCCTTCAGGTTATTGTAGGAATAGTCAATATGCAGCTATAATAAAATCATAAATTTCTTTGAACAGGCAATTTCTAACATATCCTTCCACGGAGTCTTAAAGTTCTATTATTGTAGAAGCAACTTCCTTAGGAGCTGCAAAGTTGCAATGCTAATTTTTGAAGTTAGGAAGCCATTTAAATCATGCATAGCTCTATAGATTGTAGAGGTAGTTTAAATATTTGTGTGGTAACTTTGGTAAAAATGATTCTGTTGTGTACTGGAATGCAGAACCCTGAATAATTTTATTCCCTTTTTATCTAAATTCAGGGAATTTGAGGGCCTTGATCTAGCCATTGCTGGGAGGAATCAGGCTACATGACTACTGCATAATAGATCATTTTTACCCCAGGTAAAATTTTGTAAGTTAACTACTTCCTTTTCCATGATACTACTTTTTTTAAATGCTACTCTAGCTGATCATATAAAATGTCATTATTCCTATTTCCCTCAATCTCCTTCAAACCACCTGAGATTATCTTTATTACTCTGATGGAATTGTCTCCAGGCATGCTTAAAAATCTGTGCAGAATGGGAGAATCACTAACTTGGAGTAAAAACTCTCAGAAATTGCCTGTTACCATTAAGGACAGGTGGTTTCATTAGAAATGGGACTCATCTTCTCACTTCTTTCAGTGTGGCAGCAAGGTTAGTTCCTGCTGGGCCTGGGTGCAGCAAAGTGAGCACAGTCCTGGCACACAGACTTTGCTTTCTTATTTATTCTGTTAACAATGCATAAAATAGCTGTTTCCTACACAGGCTCAGTCACATGACAGTTACACTGCTCTCCTGGGATGCTTTTTTTTCATTTGTAGATAGATATTTATTATTGTTTCTACACATTCTGCTGACTGTTAACCTGTTTTAAGCTTGGTGGGCTTTGCTTCTGCAGCCCGCTGAGCTCGTGACTACCCTTGCAGCATGTATATCCCATTTCCTCAAATACTTGGTTTCCTCTCTGTATCCCTCTAGGCTTTGTAATTAGATCATAGAAAAGAAAATGACAGCTCCAAGTAGCTTTGCATGTATAAGCTTGAAAATAATAAGGCATTAATTTAATTTTTTCTAGTATTTATATCAATGCAAACACATTTGCATTTGTAACACAAAGAACTGGGCATAGATTAGCCATGATTTGGGATATCAAAGCACCAAGAGGGATCATTACCAACACTATAAATGCTAAAAATTACTTAGGTATATCTAAATAGTCACAGAGATAATTGGTTTTTAGCTGCCACACAGCTATTTAATATTCTTTAGAGGTCAGTTTCCTAAGCCTTATGTATTACCACATTGTGCAAGGGCTGTTTGTAGGAGCTGTAAATGACAGAAATATATGAAAGAATTTCTAATGTTTAATAGTTAATAGGCCACTAGTGGCTACTGCCTCAAGAATAAGAATGAGGATGTCTCATGAAGAGTAATACACATCTGGTTGATGTTCTGTGGGTGTAACATGACCTTGATCTCTGGACTAGAAAAAAGATCATGGTGGCAAAGGAACTAATTCAGCTTGATAAGCTCATATTAGTGGCAATGGATGAGGTAATTTGTCAGGCCGCAGGTGAGTTGACTGACTTAGATTTCCTTTCTTCCTCCTCTTTTCTCAAAATAACAGAATGCTAGTAAGATCTTTAGCTGTTGCATCTAGGGGAGATTTATAATCATAGTTGGGTGCTATATATTTAATGTATAAATGTTGGGACTAGTCTAGGTCTTTCATACCTGCCCTAAGTAAAATATTTTGTCAAACACTGAATTAATTGATGTTTAATCAGCTTGGGAGGGGTTTTTGAGGTCAAGGTCACAGGATTTAGTCAGAAAATTTGGGGTTTTCTCCTTGTTTTAAGGCAAACACTTAAATGTGTGTTTCTGTTACTCAACATAAATGTCAAAGTATCTTCTACATTACATGAGCCTAATCTCTTTAAAGGTTGGAAACTTGAACTTTTTGTGAACCCAGGGAATGGTGCTGGGATCTACAGTGTCATATAACTCCTAGAGCTGAGAATACTGAGGTTTTCTATGTCCTTACCTCATGTATGATGAAAGGATGTAAAAAGTATATCAGCCTTTTAAACCTCATAGTGTTATAGAGGGAAGCAGGGAGATGAATAGCCTACAGCAGGCTTGTAAATTTTATACATAAATGACTTCTCTGTTACTGTTATAGCCCACATCTGGAGGCTGGAAATCCTTGTGGTTGTCCACGTGATCACAAAACACAGCATTTATCCAAGCTGGTGTGTGTCAGTGTGTGCCGTGGCTGGTTTTCCACAGAGGGAATGCCCGGGCATTGGAGGATGCAGCAAGATTTCTGCCTTCATTTTCTCTGTTACAATGTGCACTTGTGGTTGACTGCAAAAGCTGCAGTAATGTGCTTGAGAATCACGACCTAGAGGATATTCCAGGTCCCCAAAGAGCATTTTTCTTCCCTTCTCTCCAGATAGTGATTTTAAAAGAAATATCGAGGACAAACTGAAATAACAGGCAAAGAAGCGGCCACGTTTTGTTCCGTGCTGAGGTGCATCTTGCAGCTGGTCCACTCATGTATTAGAAAGGGTCCAAAGTGCAGACAAAAGGTGCAAAAAGGATGTGACAGAAGGGCAAGGTTTCCAGAATGGCACTTAGAACACAGAGGTCACTCTGGTGCCCAAAACTCTAAGCAAACGAGCTCTGGTAGTTCTGGCTGGGGCAGATAAAGTTACAGCACTTACCAGATTTTTTTGCCCCTTTGCATCCTATACATACATAAATATAGTGGTAGAACTGAAAAACAGACAGAAGCCATTGGCTGGATGCAGAATTTTTTTATAGGTCACAACGTGGGGAACAATCTTCATTCAGTGAAATGTTCAAACACAGGCAGAGATGTAACTTTTAGTAGGTCACCAAGTTCTTGCTGAGATGTAAGCATCCTCATAGATTTATGCTTATGTAACATAGATTTATGTTTATTTTTATGTTTATTATGCTTGCGGTACTTCTAGACCCAAGTCTTCAGGGGTATATATAGTAAATATAAACAGATACAACCCCCTGCACACGTTAAGCAGCAGAATACAGCTCATTTGATCATCTATTTGCTTGGGATGCTAGGAGCCTGATACTGAGCAAAGGCAAGAAACAGCAAGCCTCCCTCGGCCCTCATAGCAGGGAGGCAGATTTCCAGGGGCCAGAGGCTGTCTGACTTCCACAGTTTGCATCCACGTCTCAAATGCAGCTTGTGTGGTTTTTCCTTACTGGCACTGCCTCTTGGCACAGCCACAGCAAACTGGCGTGCACTTATTGAGAATCATCTTGCTAACTAGCAGCAGTTAGAATTTAATAACAGCAGTCAGTATTTGGTCAAATTTTCATTTAGTAACCTCAGTTAAGATATTTCTCTCTATTACATTGCTGTGTGAAATATGATGCTCCACTATGTATTAGAGATACTACTTTCCATTAAGAAATATTTAATATTTTAAATGCAAAAATGTTTATTAAATGTAGTCTAAGCAGTGCAATCAAACACTGTAACCAATCTAGACCATTAGAATGTAATTATATAATAATGAAGTCAGACTGTAATTTACATTCCTAAATTTACTGCAGATTCTGTACTGAAACTACCCATTATAAATATAAAATTACTTAATTCTGTGCTTAGAGTTAAATCTCTGATTTGGTTTGTGCAGAAACAAGGAACAGTACATTTTTGGACGAAAATAGGTGAAAAAATTGTCATCAACTCTACGAAAAAAAGTTCAGTCCAGTGACATTATACTGCTTAACTCAAATAATTTTTCATCAGAATCTCTCTTCATAGGTCCCTGAGTCCCTGAGACATCCCTGAGAAACTCTGAGTGGCTCTATTAAAATATTAAATTGTTTTAAACCTCCCAATATGACTCATAAGAATAATACACTTTATTTAAAATAAATCCTCTTTTCACCTCATATGAAGGTACTTATTCAGTTTATTAATTATTTGTTAATTAACATCAGTCTACTTTGCAAAAATTGTTGCTTGCTTCTAATTGCCTCTCAAAAGCATTTATTCATGCTCTTATCTTTGCCTGTATGATCAGTGCCATCATATTGATTATGGCTGAAAACCAAACACTGGAACTGAGCATTTATTTTATCAATAGACCCAGATTTGTTTTTTCCTGAACATGAAGGTTTTATTCGTGTCATACTTTCCTTAATGCATGAGTTGATTCACCTTTCCAGAGGAACATTTTCATTCCTGATAGACTTTGACATTTAAAGTTTAAATCCTCTAGCAACAGTATAGGACAAAAACTCTAGGAGACAGGGTTTTTAAAAAAAATATTAAAAGGAGATGTCACTGAAAGTATAAAATGGTAAAATTGCTCCTGCTTGTGAACTGTGACTAACCCAAGTGGAGGCAGTTTTTCCAGTAGTTGGACTTGAAAATTATTTTGTAATTTAACACTCTAAGGTGTCACTGTTAGATAAAGAATCCTATTCAGTATGCTATAGCATGTCCCTGGCCAGTGTGAAAACCTGAGCCTGATGTAATTCTGATAGGTTAAAGTTCCAGCACAGAAGTCCAATTCTAATTTTTTTTTTTTTTCCTTTTGGCTACAAGGCTTAGTAATTATTTTAGATTTTACGTCTTCTACCTTAGAGGCACATGCATTTAAAAATACAGAAGTCAGGTAGGAAGTCATTCATAAGTAAAAGTTAAAACCCTCTAGGTTCTGAGAGAAGTTATTTTCTCCAAAGCAATGTAGCTGTCAATACAAAAATTTGGGATATGTTTTAGAGATTTCTGAAATTACTGTCTACTTTTAAAGTGAGGATAAGAAGCCTGATTACATCCTTTTGCTTCCTGGAGAAGCCCGTTATATCTAGGCTGACTGACAGAAGACCTTGGAAAATTCTGGCAGATCTAAGCTCCCTTCACACTACCCTGGCAGGAGCTGGCATGTCTCCTGGGAGGGTGTGCAGGACTTGAGCATGATCAAGAGTCAGCGCGTTTGCACCCTCCTCTTTTGCTGAGGTATCAGCAGAAGCCCCTGCTCGCTCACTGTCAGTGCGGGGTGAAAGTAGGAGAACTAAGAAAATTGCAGAAATCCAAGAGAGCACAGCAGTTTCCACGGGGACAAGGGCTGTCCAAAGGCTGAGGGTTTAACAGGATGGAGCCTCCCAGGTGATGCCGGTACCCAGAGAGGAGCTCTGCTCACAAAGCTCAGTATCAGCAATTTCTCTTCTGAGGGGCTGAGGTACCAATGCCACAACTGCATCTGCTCAAGGCCCAGCACAACAGGCTCATGTTTTATTGAAAGTGGCTAAATCCACCGTGACAATGAGAGATGGCAAAATTTGGACTAAAGCTAACCCCCCATAAAGCAAAAGAGCTATAATGGCTTACTGTGTCTATAAGGTTTCTTCTTTTCATCTGCTTTCCTTTCTCTTCCCTTTTTATGTCTCTTAGCCATTTTTTTATGCTATGCATGTTTTCTTTCAGACTGTTCTTTCTGCAATTTGCAATCTTCTTTAATTGTTTCCAGTTTTTCCCCTCTAAAACAGTCTTAATCTTTCAAGACATTTTCAAATCCTAATTCAGCTTTTCTATATCAATTCATCATTTAGTATCTTATAGAGGTGCCCTTTACTTGGGCATTCAAGTGCCATTCTTCAGGATTGAGCATAAAATCCTCTCCTGACAAGAAAGGTTTTCAAATTATTGCAAACTTTATTATAACTATTATTTAGGCAAATATATAAGAAGAGGCTAGTGCGGTGGTCATAATGATTATTTCAGGAAATCTAAATCAGTCGTGAATTTTGAATTAGCTTCCTAACACTTTACTTAACCTTTTTTATTTAACAAGTAGGCAAGCTTCTGTGTTTCTGTAGGATCCCATGGAAAGAAAATCATTCCCTCTACATCAGGGACTTCTCAGAATGGCAGATCAAAATGTAATTCTATCCTCTAATTCCATCTTCAGTGTGTATTTGTTCATTCCCTTCTGTCTGCTTTTGTTTTACCTGTCCTCTTTTCATTTTATTGACATGGACCCTGGAATTTCACTCTTCACATTGCTGATACAGCACTGGGTAGGAAAATGAAAATAAAAAACAATTCTAGTTTTATACCATCACATCTAAAATGGGCTTAGTCATCTGTGTCTTTCTAGATGGAAAAAATTCTAGGAAACTAAACTAAGTGGTAAAAAAACTAAGTTGTCTGTGATTGTTTATGTTGATTGTCATAGCTAACTAAATAAGAGGGGGAATGTAAAACAATCCTTGTCCACATGCAAAGCTCTCATCTGCTTAGGCTATGGAAAAGTAAACCAAAACTCTGCAAAAAATACAGATAATTTAAATTGCTGCTGGAAGCCAAACACAGCACATACCAGGCAGCACCATGAGATATATAAATGTA
>WAAG01036647.1:22725-46837 GCA_013390105.1 Tichodroma muraria | reverse complement strand
AGCGTGTTATGGCATTGGGGTTTGCAGAGTGAGAAGGAAAGAACCTGTCCTGGACAACGTATGTCAGTGCTCTAGATGGGATTGGAAATCTTCCTTCTCCAAGATAAACAGGCTTCTGTTAAATTGAGGATTGCCATGTACCATTAAGAACTGTGCTTGCAAGTATAAACAGTTAGTGCTTAAGTTCAGGACAAAGGCAGTAGAGAGAGAAGGGTTTTCTACTTTCTCTAAATTTAATTAACCCTTTTCTCAGAGCCAATTGATTGCCAATATGTAATCTTGAATTTAAACTGTCAGAAAACTTTTGTCTATTTAAAGAGATCAAAAGGAATATGCGCAAAAGTCAGATACATTTAGATATATAACTTACCAACAAAGGTTTTATTTATACAGCTGATCTACCAGGGGACTAACAACTGTTATTCAAGGTAGTTGCAGTGCTGACATTTAGTACCTTTTTACTAACCCTAAAGCCTTGTCATGAAATCACAGATCACCATGTCAGCATAGTTAATATCTCAGCAATGATTTCGGTCATAAGAGTTTGTCTCAAAATGCATTTACAGCCTTGCATTTTAGAGATCTTGCCTCTGCAGTAAAGACTGAAATTGCAAACTGTCTCCACCCTGAGTCTGAAGTTACCTTCTCTCTTGTGAATTCTTAAATGGTGTCTTGCTTCATTCTCTAATGGAACGTTTTTGCTTTTGTTGCTGCAGGAAACTCTGTATATTGGCTATCCATATGGAACTGAACAAAAAAGTTTATGATTGGAATACGACTGCTGCCCCAAGCCAGCAGTACTCACTGATGCTTCAGCACACACTGAGGAAGAAACTTTTTTTCCCACTTAACTGCTGTTAGAAAGTATATATCTGAAATGGTTAACAAGAAGCATTTGCTATGATGCAAACAGTTTAATGCATACTTTTACTTTATACATTATTATTTCATGTGTATCTAAAGTGCCTGTTGCTTCCAGGCACAGGAATTTACAAGCTTTTCAGTGTGCTAAGACACTAGATTTTATATTTTAGTAAAGTAGTCTCTGAAAGCTTGGGTGAGAATGGTAGCTATTGTATAGCAGTGCAACATATCTTGCTACTGAGTACAACAGGTAAACAGAGTGGAAAGAGGTCTAAACTGTATAGCTGTTGGTTTTCCAAGAAAAAACAGAAGTGTTTTTATTGTTTCATTGGTGGTTTTTAACATACCTCCTAGCAGTTAAACAAATACAAGCCAGCCCAAACCACTGAAACTGATTACTTTCCCCTGCACCAGATAGTGGCAAATGTCTCAGGAAAGCATTCCTACCCAGTAATGCCAGATCTTCGCTAACAAGTTCTGGCTTGCATGCCCCTATAGACTGGCAAAACAGAAGGAAGAGAGAGCTGGTCTTTTCAATAATCTGGATTCCGTCTGTTTGCTGCATTAGAGATGGCATCATTAGAACTGTCCACAGCACACAGGGGTTTTGTGTTAATAAATGAGGCAGTCTGTCGTGCTTTGGGCCAAATACCTTTTCTGCTGATACAAAAATGAGTCTACATGTGACAGGATATTACAGTAATGTGCCACACAGTTAAAAAAATGTGGGATTTTGGCAGATGTCTTGTGGAAACTGAAATATGATTCATACTTGTTGCACCAGGCATAGTTGTAAAAAGATACTTTAAAATATTTGAACTTAAATGTAGTATGTAGCAGCCATGGACCTTTAAGACTGGATTATGTTAAACACCCCACCCTCACTGCTTTTGCTTATGGAAAAGAATATGCCTCTATTAATTCTTTTTTTTTTTCCAAGTGCTCTTGTTCTTGTGAAAAAAGGGAAAATTGTCCTAAATAGAAACATTTTTCTCTAGTGTAGCAGTTGAACTGACATGAAAAGTTCAGTTAACCTACTTGTTGTATAACAGTATAAGCTGGATGGGTTGTATTGAAGTTTATTGTCACTGACCTTAGTGACAATAAAGTAGGTCACTTGTAAATACTCAAATTTTACTCCTAATGTAGTCTCCTATGCGGGAAAAAAATTCAAGGCCCTGGTGTGCCTCGCTTGGTTTCTGGTTAAGTTTTTTAATGGAAAAAGAGAAGGATGCAAAATGACAGATATGGAATCTTAGAAGTTACTTCCTGTGGTGGCTGGTAAATGAACTAAGTGGTGAAACAAATGTTTGCTGTGGTCGTAGAAATGTCATTTCAAGTTGCATATATCTAAGTAATGTTAATAAATGTGATCTCCTTCACAGATTAACTTCACTTTCCCATTTTCCTTACTAGCTTTTGCATTTGACAAGCATTTCTGCTACCCTATAGACAAAAAAGCAGGGAAAATGGAACCAAGAGGAGGCAGATGAGGAAAAAAAAAGTGGAAATTTTAAGCAGGAACAAGAAGGGGAATGGTAGGGAGCATCAAGCGAAGAACAAGTAGGAGAAAGACAATTCGGAGGAGAAACACAGTATCAATATTGGAAGGACAAGAAAACAGGAAAAAGGAAGTGAGAATAATAGTGGCTATCATTACAGACTCTAATGAGGTGGTGAGTTGGTTAATGTTTTGTGGATTGGTTGGTTGGGGGGTTTTGAGTGCTGCTAAATGCAACTTTTACTTAAAATACTAGCAGTAGAATATATTCTGTTTTTACAGTTTGGTGACAAGTTTGGTTTGGGGGTTAAGAAGTATGTATGTTCTTTGCCTTACTGCAAGACACAATAAGTCCGTGTATGTCCCTCTCGTTAAGAAATGATGCAGAAATGCTGTTTTGAAAATTAGAGGCTCATGTAATTAACCCTTTCAGTGGAAAAGCAAGGGACTCTCTGTGTATGGCTGCTTGGTTGGAAGTGGTTATAACCCTCTAGAGAGTTATGGGGACAGATGTATTGTGAGCATTCATAGGTGTCAGATAATGATTTTTTATGCTGATCCTCAGTAGACTATTTTAAACCATATCCATACGCAGTCTGTAGTCATACATCTAAGCAGTATTTATTGCCTTGACACCTCTTTCAAGAGTGGTATTCAGGTAGGCTGATGCCCTGTACCTGCTGCATAGTGAGTATTTATGCAGGACTTGTGATGGCAATTATCAGTCACTTCTCCCATAGCTTATAGAATCATAGACTCACAGAATATGCTGAGTTAGAAGGGACCCAGCAGGATCATCGGGTCCAACTCCTGGCCCTGCACAGGACACCCCAAGAATCCCACCATGTGCCTGAGAGTGCTGTCCAAAAGCTTCTTGAGCTCTGTTGGCGTTGGTGCTGTGACCACTTTCCTGGGGAGCATGTTCCAGTGCCCAGCCACCCTCTGGATGAAGAACCTCGTCCTAAAATCTAACCTAACCCTCCCCTGACACAGTTTCATTTCTCAAGTCCTGTCAGTGGTCACCAGAGACAAGTGGTTGCTACTTCTGCCCCTCTGCTTCCCTTTGTGAGGATGTTGAAGACTGCAGTGAGGTCCCCCTCAGTCTCTTCTCCAGGCTGAACAAACCAAGTGACCTCAGCCACTTGCTGAGGAGCCCCTCAGAGGGCCTCCCCTCCAAAACCCTCTCCAGGTTTCTGTGTCCCTCCATACACATGTTGGGGACTGTCTCTTCTTGCTGTAGTGCACACATAAAATCTAGAATCCAGAAATGGATACAGGGTGTGGACTGCATCGAGTTGTCCCTGTATTGCAGATAGTGAAATGATTTCAGGTTAAATGATCCTTTAGCCAAAAGAAAAGGGAGAATTTTGAATCCATCATGAGTTTAGGGTGTTAGCACAGGATCACAGAGAGTGACATGCTGGTGAAATTTCATGGTCTTGGACTGCCAAAATGTCTAGTTTTCAGAACCTGCTGTTGAAGGAGATAAAACGAGTTACACTGGTCCTGCATTGTCAGAGCTTGGAATATGGCTGTCAGAGTCACTGCTCTGGCACTTAATTACAGTTTTGGTTTCTGACAACTGGAAAAAAAATTTGTTCTGTAATTAGTTCTATAGGTGCTCTATATATGGAAGAGGGAAAAGAGAACTGGCAGAATATAGGTGATGTCTCTAAGTGGCTCGTAAGGTGTACTTGTGAGGCAAGAGATTCAGAGGTGTTTTGTACCAGACTTAAGTTGCATGGTTTTTCTCAGCCACCTACATGGATGTAGTTGAGCCGTAAATTGAGTTTACTTCTCACTGTTACATATTTGTGTATTACAGTGGTTGCCAACTCATTATCCAAAAAAGAACTTACATTCAAGAGGAAACTACTGTGCTAGCACTTGTAGATGGAGCATGTTGTATGCCTGATACCCCCTCTCAACTCTGCATAAGAAGTAAGAGTGGCTCCTATTACAGATACCCAAGTCAGAGAAGCTTTTTATGGGAGTTTCTGAGAATTCTTTTCTGCTCTCCAAAGTTCTAAGTTATTGCTGAGAAGAGGCTGCTATCTGTGTGGATGATCTATGTCCCATTTAAATTAAATCTCCTGTATTGAATTATTTGACAGCTTTTCTGTAGCTGGTTTAAAGAATATCTATTTTTCAGCTTCTGTACTAGAAACAATAAGACACTATAACTGGATACAAATGCTGGGCTCCGTGCTGATATTCTGAATAAAATTTTTGTATGCAGTCAGACTAATTGTCCCTGTCTCCCTCTAGACCACAGAATAACTCTGAAATTCTTGGTCTGTTTATCCTGCAGACCTCTATAACTTGTTAAATTTGGCTGTGAAGTTTACAGCTCTATAAAAACGAGCTGACTTAATAAAGGACAGTGAGCCTTATAATTTCAGCAGGTAACTTGGCTGCTCTTGGTGTGTTGGACAAAAACTTTTGGCAAGAGATTGGGGGGGGATGCAGGTGACCCCGGAGATGCTGAAGGGCCTGAGGAGCCTGCGCTGAGCAGTCTGCTCACCCTCCTCCTCCCTTTACTGCAGCGGACACACAGACTCTCATACAAACGGCATTGCAGCCCTCTCCCGCAAGCACTGCTCTTCAAGCTTCCCTCCAGTGGGGAAACAAAAATTAAAATAACGTGCCTAAAATGTTTGAGGCCTTTTTGCGATGTAACCTGCTTTAAAATGGCTTGGCAGCAAAAGCGAGGCGAATTACGGGTCACGTCTTGCACTTCCTACCCGCGGTGCTGCCTGGAGCTTTTCCCGCTCCCTAGCAGCGTTCCCCGAGCTCACGGGCCCTGAGGCCGAGGGGGCGGGCTCCGGCCGGGGTTTGCCGTGCGGGGCGGTGCCGCCGCTCTCGGTGAGAGCCCTGGCGGGCTCTGGCAGCCATGCCCCGCTCTCGGGACGCGCCCCGGCTCCTTGCCTGGCATCCACTGATCTCCCGTTCCGCCCTGCTGCTGGCGCCGCCCCCTTCCCTGCTGCCGCGGGCGGGCACTGGGCGCGCCCCGCCCGCGGGAAGCCAAAAGGCGCCGCGAAGGGAGCCCCGGGCCGCCGCTGCCGGGAGAGGGATCGGGACTGGAATTCGTGTAAGAGGTACCAAAACGTGGGGCTGAAATGGAGAGGGAACGAAGGAAGGCTCCATCTCCTGAGCCCGGAGCCTAGCTCCCGGCTCGCTTTTTGTGTGGCTGCTCCCGGCTGCCCGCGCGGCCTCCGGGATACTCTCCCACGTGGGCTTGCATTATATTTAAACCCTTGGGGCAGTGTTCCAGTCAGTAAAACTTTAAAGGTAATTTTACAGTCCTTGTTCTGCTTATTTCATACGGTTTTCCTTCTCTGAGGCGAAATCTGAAAGCACACATCCGCGGTGCTGATTCGTTACTTCTCCGTGTCGGTGCCCTGCCAGGTCCAGCTGTGCTTGTAAGGGTGAGCCGCGGCAAGCCTGGGCAGCGAGCAGATCCTGCGCTGAGTGTGCTCCCTTATGTAGAAACCTTTGCTTCCAGCTGCTCTGAACAAAAGACTGAAGATCTACCAGCCAGAAGGCGCTGAAGCCCCTTCTTACCTATTTAACATTCCAGGGGCAGAATAGAACTGCCAAGGCTACATGGAAGGAAGTTGGTGTAGTGGAAGGTTGATTAGTCTCCGTTAAACCTCAGTAAGGGTGAGTTGCTCGTGCAGAGCCTATTTAGACTGAGCATTGAGTGCTATTACATTTTAACTGCCATTTACTTCTAAGGGAGGCTTTATAAGGGTTTTTCTATGCCAAATGTCAAAATACAACCTAGAAGCAAGTTACACCTGGGAGTGGATGGTTATCCCACAGCTTCAGCTTGGGTGTCAGCCTTGTAGCAGAGGAACACCTCCCTGCTACAGCCAGAGAACAAGAAGCTCTTGGACTGCAGATCAAGGAATATGCATAAACCACTGCTGTCTCCATTAATAGTTGTAATAAGTTACTTCAGAGACTCTTCCCAGTTACAACAGAAAGAAGCAGAGATCTGAATGGGGAAGATGTTCAAAAGAAAAGGGAATTCAGACCTCGAGGTCATCTAGTACAGTGTTTTGCTCAGAGCAGGGCTAACTTCAATTGTAGACTGGGTTGTTCAGAGCTTCTGACAAATCTGGTCTTTTTTGTAGTCTTGTGTTTAGAGAAGGGAGTAAACTTCAAATTTATTTAAAACCTTTATTTATTAAAAGGTAATTCAGGGCTTCCAAACAGTCATTGGGTAAAATTTTAGTAGAAGGATTGCTGTATTGAAGATGCTCAGGTGTTGCTAGTGTTTGCTTTCTGCTTTCAGGCAGAGACTGTTGGTTCCAGCAACATGGAGAATGATGTCAGCTTGAAGTTCCATCAGCAGCTTTTCCTTATTAGTGAAAATTTGGTGCCTGAAGATGTAGCAGCTTTAAAATTTCTCTGTACTGACTTGATCCACCTCAGTAAACTAGAACATGTGAAGTCAGCAGCAGACATCTTCAAGCTTCTTATGGCTCAAGAATATCTGAATGCAGAAGATACTTTCCTACTAGCTGAACTTTTATACAGAATTAAATGTCACTCCTTGCTTGAGAAACTTGGCTACACCAAGGGAAAAGTACAAGAATGTCTGCATGAGAAGGGAAGAATATCTCCATACAGGTAAGCTTGCAGTGGAATTCTCTTTCCTCCATTACTGCTATCTATGCCATATTGGTTTTCTTTCCATTTTTAAATTCTTAGATTGCCTTTGGTTTTTATACCATCTTCTGTTCCCCCTCTGTCTCACTGCATCTCTGTTACAGGCAGATGCTGTATGAATTGTCAGAGAACATCACCAGTGAGATGTTGAAGCAAATCATATTCCTCCTGCAAAACTATCTTCCAAAGCGATGGATACCTTCTGTATGTGAGGAGTGAGCCAAATGTGTATATGGTGGGAAGGGAAGAGGGAAGGCAGGAAATAGGAGAAGTGTGAAAAGTGGCAGAATAGAGCATAATATGCAACTAGGCTGGTTGTATTCATAGGGATAGCAAGAAGGAAGATGCTGACAGGCAAGAGGAGAATTTGGTCCCTCGTGCCAAGGTCAGTCACTGACAGTTCACTGTCTAGCATCAGACTATAAAAAGGTAACAAATCAAATCTTTGCCCTGCTTGAGCCATATGCAAGGGAGATGCATGTCCATATGTCATTGGTACTGTTTCACAGCAGTGAAGCCTTCTTGAAGCCACGAGTCATTAATATGGTTTGGGTGAATCTGTTTAAACAAGACCGTACCAATAAAAACACAACCAGTGGCATTCCATGAGGCAGCATTTCTGCTTTTACAGTGATGTAAAACTGACTGGTCCTTGTTGGTAGGGAGCAAAGCAGATAATAATGTGATTGTTTGAGACAGGGCTGAGAGACAAGTTTTGATTTCTAAGGAACAGTAATTATACTTTACTCTCTCTTTTTGGCTGTCAGTCTGCTTTGGATTTGATGATTTTATTGGAAAAGCAGGGCCTTTTAACTAAAGACAATGTAAAGATACTGGAGGACATCTGTATGACCATTTCACCTGATCTTCTGGAGACAATAGACTGCTACAAAAAGGCAAAAGGTGAGAAATTCGTAGTCTAGGAGTAGGTTTGCTAAAATGCAGGAAGCACTAGATGGGTCTGGGGAACTGGACTTAAGATCATATGTGTGTATTGCTGAAACAGGAGCTAGAGTGGCATAAATCTGGCATAAAAATTCCTAGCTTGCATTATTTCCTAGCTGAATCTCTGAAATACAGGGATGTGCTGGAATATCTGAGGCCACACAGAGCTACCCAGCACATACAGAACATGCTGGGAAACTGAAAATCTACTTACAGTTACGTTCCACTTCTCCATTTCCCCACTAATAGTGTTGAGATGATGATGACTGTCCTGTAAAAGGCACTTTGTCATCTGTGAATGTGCACTTCATGAAGGCAGTTGACTGCCAATAGGCTGGCAAGAAAAACTGTGTGCATGTGTGTCTGATACGTGGGCTATGAGCATACAGATGATTTCTGGGTTTATATTTTAAAAAATGAGATTTATCAGTGATTCAGGAGGAAAAAAAATTAAAACATGACAACTTCAGTAGTAAGAATGCAGATTCTTCTTAAATACAGGTAATTTCTAAGCTGATGTCCAGATGAAAAACACATTTGAATGTCTTGGGTAGAATCTATACTTGTACCATGGGTATCTTTACTTTGCAATATCGATACAAATAGAAGCCTTGTCTTTGTCACAAAAATAAATATAATAAAAATAATCAGAAGACATTCAGAATAGATCCACTGAATGTGACCATGCTATCTTGTATGGAGGAATTACTCCTTTCAGTGAATCAGTGTTTCACATAAAAAATGTGATGTATTGTAGCTAAACTCCGTTTTGCTGCATCCACAAATACTGGATTTATCTTCATAAATATCTGTGCTGGGCTTTTTTCTAGATAACAAAGCAGCTAATTTTACACAAGGCTTCCCTAAACTAAACTTGGAGCTGCGTGGAGAATTCAACAATGAAGAAAATGAATCCAAGGTTTGAGACAATCTCTTAAATCCTTTTTGAATACCCGGGGGGTGAGGTTTTTATCCTCTCTCGGATGACGTTTATCCTGCAAGGACTTGTGACATATCTGTAATAGGTGACATATTTAATGTCTACATAATATGTAGACATATCTGTGTCTCGTGAAGTTTCTTCATTTGACCAGTAAGTTGGAATGTTTCAAAGAATATTTTAACCTTGGAGGCCAGAAATTTAGCAATATTGAAAGATGTGTTATAGGCAAAATGGGCATAATACCTCTGAAATTATTCACACATCAGTGCGTGTGCTTATCTTCCTGCTAAAGGCAAGACATTTTGCATTTGTCTAAGTTGTGCATTTTGGAGATGGCAGTAGAATGTGCAAGACACAGAGACAAGTGGAGCTTCACAGTTCTCACTTTTTGAATCTGACTTAGGAAAGGCCCTGGCATCTTGAAATTAGAAGTCATGAAGGGTAGCATGCAAAGCCCTTGTTAGAAGGATTAAAAGGAGGCAAGAATTTTTAATAAGCTATTGCAGAGGTCTTGGTACCTGAGAAAAGATCTCTTTTGTGAGATCCCTTCATAGAGGCCTTATGTGCACTCTTTAACCACAGCAGTGTAACCACTGAATTCTCCCTCTGGCCTTTTCTTTGTGATGACCATGGATATTCAAGGAGCAAGTTGCTCTGTCTGTTTATAGCTATTTAATTTCTTGAAGTTCTGTGCTGTAACATCTTTTCATCACTTGGTGTTTGGACTGCTGCAAAGCTGTTGAAGGAACTTGGAGTGCTGTCTTCATTTTGTCCTGCTGAAATGCACAAAAGGAGGTGTGTATTGCTCTCTAGTGAGCAGGAAGGAACTCCAGTGAATGGAGTTTTTTATTTCAACCCAAGGCTGGATTTAAATACACAGTACTTGAAGTTTTTGTACTTTCAATCTTAAAAATTACCTTTTTAAGAGTGGGAGGTAATTTTAAGTCTTAGCAAAAAAACTAGTAGTGTGGTAGGTTTATGCACTTCTGAGATCTCTGTTCTGCTTGCATCCTTTTGCAGTGGATCAGTATGAATCACCTACTCCAGGTATTCTTTACTATTCTCAAAAAAACCCAACTCAGATGTCTAAAATCCTATAGTTTCACTGTGATCCCTCTGCCATGAAGCTAAAATATTGTTTTGACATTGGAAACAGTTGGGATCTTCTATTCCCATCACTAACTCAGATTGCAGAGTTTGGCTGCTGAATCCTGCCTTTTGCATACAGATGAGAACCCAGATGCTAAAACCCTTCTGATAGGATGGTGACAGTGGGCTTGGAGTTTCACTGATGTTTTTTCACACAAGGAGGCACCATTGAGTTACAGATGTTCAGAAATAGCCCACAGTCTTAGGCCTCTAACTCCTGGATGCCAATTTTGAGACACGTTAAGGAAATACGAGTGAGTTGAATGAATTCATTGAAACTGTAAGCTTTTTTCTTCTCCTTTCTACAGACTATGATGAGCTACAAAATGGATGGGCCACACAGAGGGTTTTGTCTCATTATTAATAATGTTAACTTCAATAGTTCTCAGAGGAAGGGTTCTTGGAAAGATGCTGGTAAGTTACTGAAGTGAGATTTTTGGAGGATTAGTTTCTGTTTCTCCAGGTGAGTTGATTGTGTAGTACTTCCCTACATTTTATTGTCTATGATGAGTTAATATTCTGAAAGAGTAAAATGTATGATACGTGTTAAATTCTGTCATTTGTGTATCCTAGGGGAGGAGAGGTTAAAGGACGAGTAACCACAGAGTTTTTCAGTTGGATTATTCAAGAATAATTTTAAGAATCACTTTTTACATTTTATCTACAGCTGTAGTAAAGAACTAAAACTAAACTAAATTAAACCATCATTCTACCCAATACAATACAAAGTTCCATAATCAAGCAACTGTGCATACTTCTTACTTTGTTCTGTTTTTTTCTATTTATTTCTTATAAATGTAACTCTTAATAGTGAAAACTGCAACTGGAAAATAATGATGTGAGGAAGGTTTTGAAAGATCTTATCTGAAACTGGGGAAGGACAGATTCTTTGTGTTTTCAAGTGTCATTTGCATGCTCACTTACAGTGACAAGTACAGACTATTTTCCAAAGCTTGTCTAGAAAAATCCAGGAACTCTGTGTTTGAGCTGATGCCATTTTTTTTATTCTAGTTAACCTATAGTTGGTACTGGTATGAGGATGAATCTGCAGAAGTGTCAGGGTGTAAGGTCTTTCTCTCTCCAAGATTAGCTTGCATGATGACTTCATAAATGTTTTTCTCTTGCCTCGAATTTTCCTTTTATCTTTAATTTATTTACAGAGCAACTGGAGAGAGTATTCACGTGGCTTGGTCTGGATGTGAGGACTTATACAGATCTGACAGCTGGGGATATTATAAATCTCATGGAAACTTGGCAGCATGTGCAAGATCACAAAGACAGGAACTGTTTTATATGTTGTATTCTGTCTCATGGAAAGTCAGGAGCAATCTATGGGACAGATGACAAACTTGTGTCAATCCGCGTGCTTACATCCCACTTCACTGCCAAACAATGTCCCCAGCTGGCTGCAAAACCCAAACTCTTCTTTATCCAAGCATGCCAGGGTAACAATATACAGCGTCCTGTCTATGTTGATACTGATGGACCAACTCCTGACTCGTCTTCCGTGCAAGAGAGAGTTTTTCTTTCTGAGAGTATTCCTGAAGAGGCTGATTTCCTCCTAGGCATGGCCACAGTTGACGGATATGTCTCTTTCCGGCACATTGAAGAGGGTACTTGGTATATTCAGGCCCTCTGCAGAAAGCTACAGTTGTTAGTACCAAGGTGAATGCTTAGCTTAGTGCTCTGATTAAATTTTTCTTCTCCAAAGGTAGTTCATCTAGCCCATGTTTTGAGGTGGATGGAATTAGTTCAAGTGATTATTTTACACTGATAAATTTATATTAACTCTGCTATCTCATAGCTGAGATTATTACCGTAATCTGTAGAATGTGAAGTTTATTGTGAAAAAACACTCAAAACCTCACATCTATAATCTTTGAGACAGCACCATTTATTGAGTGATAGGTAAAAATATTTTATTCCACTATTTTTCTTTATTGGTTGAATTAAGCAAGACAGAGCGAGAAAAGGTCTTTTGTTTTTAATATTACTCAAATGAGGACAAAAGAGAAATTTGAAGAAAAGTGTTTCCTTTTTTGTGTTTTAAATGTTCATACTCTATCTTCTAGCTGATTAGAGAGTTCTTAAGTGGATTGCCATCTGTTCACTAATAACTAATTTCTTTTTTTTTTTTTCTCTCCTTCTGGCTGTAGGGGTGAAGATATTTTGTCAATTCTTACGCAAGTTAATGAAGCTGTGGCCACACATGTTAGCCCTTCAGGAACAAAGAAGCAAATGCCCCAACCAGCATATACCTTAAGAAGAAAATTAATATTCCCAATACCTATGGCCCCTCCTCCTTCAGAGCAACATCGAGGCTTATAAAACACATCATTTTATCAGCTCATTTAAATGCACTTCATCACACTACCTGTTTTAAGATAGTTAGCCAAAACCCTGAGGAGCTGTTAGCTTTGATGCAAGGCCTCCTAAATTGCTTGTCAAACAAACTGTGAAACTGGAGGAGACACAGTTAAAACAATCCATGTGCCAGCTGTTTACATCATCTGTATATTCAGGGTTATCAGTGTTGGAAGAACCACACTTCTGTCATGTTAAACATTTTTGTACCTGCACAGGCTGCAGATACAGAAGGTTTTTTCTGACAGCATAGGGATTGCATGTAAATTTTCATATTTAAACCAGGATTGTTAATGGTCTGGTTTAGATCCTCATATTTTATTTTGCAGGCTAACATTTTTAAATCCTGTTTCTAAATCCACTAGCTATGTTCATAGAGAGAGAGAAAAGTGGGAATGAAGAGACAGAACCTTAAGTAGTAAGTGGAAAAGGATTTCTTCAATCTCTAATGAAAATTGCATTTAACTTAATAAAGAACCAGTTACCAACTGAAATCAGCAATTTGTTTCACAGTGCACACTGATACCCTCAAATGGCTAACATAAACTTCATGTATAATGAAGTTTTCCAAAACTGAGTAAAACCAAAATGCTGGTTATTATTCCCTCTGTGAAACCTTGTGAACTGTTATTTCCCCATCACTTCTGAGGAAATTTAGGGTAGAAGATCTGTATGCTATGAAACACAGCAGTTATATTAACTTTGTTAAGCATTACATTTTCTTAATTATTGTTTGTTGGTTTAGGATCTAAAATGCAGCCAATTTGAGAAGGCTTCTATGGACTAAGCTGCTGACAGAATTTTTTGAGTTAACTGGAATAATGCCATGTTGTTTTGTTATGAACACTATGTATGCCTGTGTCTTTCCTGTTTGTTACTGCATTGAATTAATACTTTTTAAGAGCTTGGTGAGGTAAAAATTTTGTATTAGGGTAAGGGTTTATCCTTGTTTCTGACTGATTCCTGCACTTTCTTGGGCAGCATGAATCAGAGAGGTTTTAACTGCTTCAGGGTTTAAACTGAAGTCAACTTAATCAGAATACTCATTGTTATATATGATTAGCAATACCTTAAGGTGAAGAAAGGCAAGTGTACTGTATTGCTATTGGGTGCAATTTCTAGCTTGCACTATTTTTAGGAGGGGAGTTTTGCATCATACACAGCATTGAAATGCAGCCAGTTTTCCAAAACATGATGGTCCCTTTATGATAATGAAGTGGTACGTGTGTGACCCATTGCATTTTAAGTCTTCTGAGTTAGCATGGCTGCCACACTTGAAGTCACATTTACGCCGCAGATAAGAAAAATGTTTCATCCTTTATTGGAATATATAACATTGTGATGGAATTGTGATGTTTCTGGCTTGCAGTTACTGTTCGGACTTGATGCATTCATTTTGTATGTTTAGGAAACATGAATTTTTATCAGTATGGAGCGACCATTGACTTTGTTTTGCGGGATCTTGTTTTCATTTTTAGTTTGACAGACAAGGAATGCCATCATGCTCTTGCTCTCTCTGTAGGGACTTCTGCCTGGGTAATCTGCAGTGAAATCATGAGTAGGTAAAGGCAGTCAGAAGAGTCTGAGCTTACTGAGCCTTGAGTTCCGTGGGGGGAGGGATCCACACCTGTGCAGTGTGAAAGACTGGTAAAGTCTCCCTTGCTCATAAGAAGTCTGTTTAAACAAAGCTTACGCTACCCTGATCTGGACGACTTAGTGTGAGCATTTCACTTGTGTGTGTCGAGGGCTGTGTTTGTGTGGCTGCACAGTGTAATACCTGGGTGCATGCAGTGGTACTTGCCAGCACCAGCCCAAAGGCAGGGCGGGCTGGAACTGGAACTGCAGCTGCCGTCCAGCCATTGATTGGGCATTTCTATGTGATCTGTGCAGGGTATTGTGAGATGGAAGTTTGAAACTCTTGGGGAGAGTGGGTTGGTTTTGTAATACTTAGGTATTCATTACTCCTTGCTGTCCATACTGTTTACCTTTCCTGTAATCCCAGTGATACAGAGCTCTGCCAGAAAGAAACCAGTCACAAACAAATGTGGTTGGTTGCTGTTGAGGCTTACTGATAGCACACAGACCCATGCATGTGTGCACTCTCCACCTCCACAATTAAGGAAGGGTTGTGTCTTGTGCAGCTCCTGTATAGACAGATTTAAGTGAAACTAGTGTAAAAAGTCTTCTGGGGAAGTTGCTGTTTTAGCAAGATCATGTTCTTAAAGTGGTAATCAGGTTTTCTGGTATCCTGTCCCTCATGTCATTTTTGTGCAGGAGCTGTGTATCCTCCCGCCCTGTGCCAGCGCAGGCAACAGTCACTACAGTTGCTGAGTAGGAAGGAGCATCAGCAGTTTTTCTTCCTCAAGATCACCCTTTCTAGGGAGGAGAATTTTTGGCAGGCTGTACAAGGAAAAGATTGGGTCACTGAGACAGTTCTGGAGGAAACCAGAGTGCAGGGGAGCTGAGGGAAATGAGGGAGACTAACTTAACGAAAGGACAGTAACATTTCCCGGAAGGGCAAGAGAGGAAGGAATCAAAAGTGAAACTGATAGTGCCAAAAGGGGTGGTTCTTCAAACTGCTGATTGAGAGGAGAAGCCATTATCTATTTGTCACAGTGCATATCACGGCATGGTGGCTCTTTCAGACTGCAACTGAAGTCTTGGTTCAGGTAAGACACAGAAGAAATGGAGGGAAAAAGATGCTGAGACTTGGAATGACATGGAGACAAACATTCTGGACCTGAAGATGAAAGAGTTCTTGTGGTGTTCCTCTGTGCTGTTCCCAGCCTTTGGATGACGACACAATTCCTGCCAGCGAAACAGGATTTTCTTATCTGTTACTAGAGTGTGCCTTTTGGAAGGAGTTTGTACGCCTCATTCTGTCAAAGGGTATGGTATAATTTTGAGTTTGTAAAGACAGATAGGTTGAAATCCATGAATGAGTGTTTTCATTGCAAAATTGTAACAAATTTCACCACTCCTAACTCTTCATAATGCTGCCTTGAGGGTCTGCTGGGAGTCTGGTGGCCATATTGAGTGCTGTTTTATTTCCTGCTGTGTGGAAGATGCCAGCGACTTGCATGCTGGGAGCTTTCTCATTGAAGGCTGAGTTCTTTACTTTAAAGAGAGCGAAGAGTAAGAAGTTAATTATGTTCAAATTCTCCTCTAAATGGGGAAGTATGTTACATAAATAATTTCAGAAGAATGTTTAGTTGTTGATTTCCCTGCATTTACTGAGTGCTGCTACTGAATTTGGTGCTAATATTTGGCTTTTTTCTTAATTTAAAAAATATCTTCCTCTTAAACTGGGGTGAGTTGGAGAGGAACTTTGGAGAAAGGGGGTAAGTCATGGCAGATCTGGTGACACAGCAGGGCAGTGGGACTGAGATATTTTAAATTAAAATATGTAGATTCAGCCATCTCTTACTGTCTTTTAATAGGACTTATGTGTAAGAGCAAAAGTGCTGTGCTGTACTGTGTTAGAAAGCACTAGGTATGCTGCTTAGTTGTTACTGTAAAGCAAGAGCAAAACCTGATTACTTCATGGCTTGTTTACCATTTTCTTCTCACAAGTTCTGTAATAGCCAGTTCTCTGAAAATGGAAATGTGAAGTAGCTGAAGTAAGGACCTCCTGCTTTATTAGCATTTTATTGCATTGTAACATACTTCTTGGAAGTCATGTGACAATACCGTATTGTAAAAAAGGCAGACTTTTCCTGGAACTTTAGGGACTGGCTGTCTCACTTCAGAGTTGTCCTCCTGTGTAAGTGCTTTAAAATTAATATAATATTAGTTTTAATTAATTTATTAATATTAATATTACTTGTATCAGTTGCATCTTTAAGTTAGCAAACTGGAAGAAAAAAACAGTGGCAGTTAAATATTGGTTTTATTGCACTCCCTGTAATTACAGACAGGCTTAAATTTAACATATAGATAGCATATCTCTTTGAACTGCAATAATTTGATGGGTTTGAAACTTAGTCTTTGAGAAATAAAATGAAAATTTCCTTTACAAGACAGATTTGCTTTTATGAGCAATATCTCTTGAATCTTAAATGAAAGGCATGATTTATGTGAGAAAGAAGATAACTTCATAACTACCTCCAAGACAATATTATTCTTTCCTGTGTAGTTACAGAAATACAAAGTCATGTAATCATTGAATTGTGGGGTTAAGAACATCTGGTTTATATGGGCTGAATGATATGGATTTTTGCCTGTTTAAAAGTTTGCTTTGAGTGGATTTAAAGAAAACAGTATTTTGGTGCAAAACACAAATTGTATGTGCTGTGTCACAACATGTTTCACTGTTTTGTCAGTTTACTTGAAATGCAAAGGTTTAAGATTCAGTTGTACATTCACTCTTGCTAGCCCACACACTGCTGACTAAGGGCATGCCACAAAAAGCTCCTTTGCTGTAGAGTGGTCCTTGCTGCTGGAGAGCAGAATACAGTTGTCTGCTAATTATTATTACCAGTTAGTCAGCTGGGCTACCTTGGCATATTGTTACTGAAACATTTGCAGTAGCAGTAAGTAAAATGGATTGCAGTGTTCCAGTAGTGTAGGAGTAGGAAGTTCTCTTTCGTCATTGTTGACTTTTCTGTCTCCCACTGCCAGTGTCTCTCTATAATACCAGAGACCTCTTCTGAGTGCATTTATATGGTTTCTTGTCAGATTCCCCGCTGTCTTGTACCTGGGGCAGAGAAAGTAAAGTGGCAAATGGGTCTTTTACTAGAAGGAAGTGGAGGCAGGTCCTTTAAGTGCCAGCTGTAGGCCGATCTGTTTCAAACATGCTGAGCATTGCTCCAGGAGAGGTGTGATCTTCTCTTTCTTGGCTTGCACAGCTATACTATTTTACCCCATATTCCATTTTGAAATTTGTTGTGGGAGGGAGGAGCTTGTGCAGATTTTTGTGCTTGTGAGCCAGCACCTTTGTGTAGTGGTGGCGTGGCTTGCGAGACAGCACCTTTGGGTGTTGTGGCTTGTGAGCTAGCACCTTTTGAGGAGTTTGTTGTGGGAATTGTGAAGTGTACTGTGCAAAATTAAGGCCTTTTTAGCCTCCGCTCTTGTGGAAGTGTATTGTATAAATTTAAGGGCACGTTAGCCCATTTAAGCCTAAATATTGGGCTGGTTGCCACAGTTAAGAAATTGTCTGATTGAACTATGAGAGCTCCTGACACATGCCCGGTGTCTTTGTTCAGCCTGATAAGAATTTATAACAGACACCAACATGCCCCTGGTCATCACATCGGTGGAGGCAGGTCCCTTACGTGTCAGGGAGAGATAGCTGGAAGGCTTGGTATTTGCTAACGTCCTCTTGCACTCAAAAATTGAATCCATAAGCCAAGTTTAATATTTCTAAAGCTGATGGAGAACGTGGATGAGAAGGGAGGTGATATTCCATGCTCAGTAAAGCAGAGGTAGTTTGATAAGAATTCTTCTGGCCTTTTTAAAAGGGTTGACATGTATTTGATTTTAATATTACAAATTAATTGAGAGCTGGGAACTGAGTTTTCCTTGATGCAGATAAACCAAAACAGGAAGAGGTTCTTTGGGTATGCTGACCAGAAGCAGCGTAAAAAGAAGGGAGAAGCCAGATAGCTTAGAGTAGCTGTACTCATGTGGACTCTTAGTCTTGTTATGGTGTAAAATTTGGCAGTCTTACTTACTACATAATCTATATTGCAGACTGGCAAGTGTCTGTTTCTCCCAAATGGTATCAAACTTCAAAAAACCCCAAACCCAAACAAAACCAGCAGCAGCCTGCCAGGATTGTACATCCTGTACATCCTGTACATTGGTACTTCCCACTGTCTAGACACACCGTAAGGAGCAAGGACGATCTGTGACTTTCTCTGTTAATGTCACTTAGTACAGAGGTTTCAATGTTCTTTGTTAAGTCCAGAGAACTGAAAGAGCTAAGCGTCAATGCTATGATAGCAAGACAGCCTCTCTCTATTGAAATACTTCTGATTGCATGTATTTATTTTGGGCTCTTCTACATGATGTGGTACCTCTTATATAAATCATGTTGTTGCACTAGTCTTACTGACAAATGAAATCAACTGCTGTTTGTGTCTAGATCCAAATCCTGATGTGAAATGACTACAGACTTCCACAAACTGCTTTTTGAAGTTTCTGAGGCTTTGGTCGCAGAGGAACTGGCAGCTCTTAAATTCCTCAGCATGGAGTATGTCCACAGGAGGAAGATGGAAGCCATCCAGGAGCCCAAGGCCTTCTTTGAAGTGCTGCAGGAGAAAGACATGATCGGGGTGGGGAACCTGTCCTTCCTGAAGGAGCTGCTCTACCAGATCAGTCGGATCGACCTCCTGACTGCCCACCTGGGCTCCAGCCGGCAGGAGATGGAGAGAGAGCTGCAGGTCCCGGGCAGGGCACAGGTGCCAGCTTACAGGTAAACACAGGAGCATGCAGAATGCAACAGTTCAGTGCCAGCTGCCCTTTCTGTCTGCACTGATGTCTTGTGAATATCCCAGCATAACTGTATTTACTACACATGAATTCCTGCCATTGTGAGCTTAACATTTTGCAGTTCAAATGTTTAATTGTGGTGTTTACTTCTTACAGCTTTCTTGAAAGTCTCTCTATTCTTTATTGTCAGGCAACTGCTGTATGGAATTGCAGAGGATTTGACTCCAGAAGATGTCAGAAGTGTGAAGTTCCTGCTCCAAAAACAATTACCAAAGAACAAGCTCCAGGAAAATGCTGTATGAAAAGTGGTCTTGAGAAGTTTTTTGCAAGGCTAGTTCAGAGTCCTCTCGTTCTTGTAAGAAAGGAGGAAATAGAAAGCAGTCTGCTCTCATGAAAATCTGGTTTGAAAGATTTGTGATGTTAGCTAATAGCTGCTGTGTGAAAGAATACATCCTTATATTTTGCATTGTATCCTTGCCTTTTTTGCTCTCCTGATTCTATTTTCTCTCCTCCACCTGTCTCCTTAATCTTGTCTTCTTGCAAAATCCATCATGCTCTTTCTTTAATCTTTGCTTGCCATTTATAAGACATATGCTATACCTAAAAAGAGTGATGTTTGCTAAAGGAAAAACAATGGAGACAGAAAATCAAGTTCTAATGTGAATTCAACAACGAATTTTTGTGCGTCAATGGGTAAATTTTCATCTTTATTGTCATTTGAAGTAACAACGTATTGTTAACTTTTCCCCCGAAAGTATTAAGAGATTGGGTGAGATAGTTTAATATTTGTCATGAGCTGTGTTATAAAAATGCTTGGTATTATTAAGAACCTTCCTTAAATGTCCTATTTGCATTGTGGCACGCAGAGGAAAATGAGAAGATTGACCTCCAACTTGGCGGACAATTGAACTTTAATAAACAGAACTAGTGCTGAACAGCTTTTCTGTAATAGAAAATGCAAAATGGCAAAGCTAAAGGACTTAGCAGCACTTCATCAGAACACAAAGGCACAACAGGATGTTACGTTATCCTCGTCAGTGCTTTGTACTGCTGAAACAAAGGATAGCCTAGTTATAGGCAATTTCTGATTGTCCTGCTTTAACCTTAGTGATGATGTGTTTATTCAGTTGCACTGCATCTTGACTCTTGCTTTAATGGGTTTTGGAGGAAAAAGTAATAGGTCTTTAGCTGGTCAGTCTCTGGGAATGAGGATGTCGTCTTCTGCCCTGTTGCAGAGGTACCTGATACTGCAGTTATCAAAGGTCACTGGATGAGTTTGGGTTATGTGTTTTTGTTTTACCAGTCAATGTTGCAGGTCTTTCTGGAAATGGAAACAAATGGGATAATTAATGATGATAACCTGACAGTGCTGAAAGATATATTACAGACAGTTAGACCTGACATGGCAAAAGAAATTGATGCCTATGAAGAAAAAAAAGGTAAACTTATGTAACCTGCTGTTTAAGAACAGACCTGGGGTCTTTTGTGGGTTTTATGGCTCCATCCTTGGCAGCTTAGAAGTCCAGTGATAAGGGACACCTTATGGTGTCCTAGGATAGGCAGAACAGCTCTGGAGAACTCTGATTTCTGAAGTTTTCTGCTACTTCATTATCCCATCATGGATTCTTGTATCTATCCTTGAAGTATGTTCTGTGCCTTGTAAATTATCTTCTGCCTTCTCTTTGCCTTAAATGCAATTTACCTGTTCAGGAAAAAGTGCGATGCTGGTTTTGGATCAGCATAACTTCTAAGTCACTGCAAGAGACAGGAAGTGACAGCTGACTTGGGGAAACTTGTGTTGGGACATTGTCAGCACTATCTTCTGTTAGCCAGGCCCTTTGCTCTTGTCAAAGTAAAGTCCCTGAAAACGAGTCACTTAGCTGAAGTGGAGCTTTCTGTAACCAGATGGGAAATCTCAAAGACTTCAGTATATTCGGGCTGTTGCAGCTGAGGTGGTGCTTTCTGGCCCCACAGCTGGGTGTTCCTTTGGGAAAAAGGATGCTTCAGTCAATAGCAACTTCCTTCTGAATTACTCAGGACGTCAGTTTTTCTCAGATACATTTAAACAGTCTATGAAGTACCCTGCAGAGCTACCAAGTAGTTTTTTCTGCATGTCTTTGTGCTGCTGTCCTCTGCTGGTGTCTCTAAAAGAGCAGAAGATAATTGCCAAGGGAGGCTAGTGCATGCAAGTCCTGTGTCAGGGGAACAGCTTGGTAGTAGTATTGTTATTATTTCATACTCTTGATAAGGAAAAAAGCATGTTTTGTACAGCTTGTTGCCCTGACAATTAAATTTCATTTAAACACATTTTTGTAACTTGTGAAATGAGTACTGTGATTTTGTTTACTTGGTTAGAGTAATGGATTTGATGATTCTTCACTTTTTTCAGAAAGTTGTATTCAAATAAGTGCTCTGAGGAGATCTTTCATTATGCTGGTGTTTTGCATCCTTGCATCCACTAACACAGTAAAGTTCTTTGGAGAAGAGGCAGTTGCCTCAGAAGTAAATGGACCAGCATTTTATACTATTGTACAAAAATGGGTCTCCTCTTTCACTTGTATATCCCACAGTGGAGATGCTGGTGAATGGCTTGCCTGGGATGACTACTTACATTCAAACTTTTATTATCAGTAAAAGAGCAGAGGAGCAGAGAAGCAATGGAGCACAGCCCTGCATGGCTTCTGTAGTATCCAGTAGTCTGTGCAACTGGAGCCGTGCTGAAACCAGCTCTACAAAATGCTGATGTCTCACTGGTGTGAAAACCCCTTCCACCTCATTCCTTGTTCTGGCTATTTGAGCACTAAAATATGCACAGTGGAAGATTTATCCTTTTAGTTCTAAAATGTTTTGTTTATCTTCTCCTTAGAAAATTATTCTAGAAGAAGAGTCCGCTATCCTGTGTCTGTGTCTGGGCATCCAGAGGAACAAGGAGGGGAGGCAGCAAAACAGGTGAGAAATACCTCAAGATTACATTTCAAGTATTTATCCATCTCCTGGGAGAAGGAGCATAAATTCATAACACTAAACAGGTGGAACAGCCAAGATGGAGGGGTTCTGGCTCTATGTAGGCCTTGGAACAATTCCTGTTTTCCAAACAAGACCAAACCTTCTTTGTGGGGACCTGGTTGTCAGCAACCTTTTAAGCAAGAAACGAATGAACAGTTAAGTGAAGAAAACCAATCTTAACAAGAATGGAGACTGGGACAATAAAGTCCTGGCCAGGATACAGAGTGAATCTATATCCTGAGATACAGACAGAAGAATAGAGTCCTGCATCCAGGAGACAGATGTGAAGGGAATAGCAGAACCTGCTGTCTCACTGGAGTCACACAAAGACCCTTCAGAGGAAATGGTGGGGTGCAGGAACTTTTCCTATGCACATGCAAATTTGTGTTTCTGGATCCTTTCTCCCATGTCAAAATCATATCCTGACAGAAGACAGAGAGGAGACAATGCAGATTCCTCTCTGTAGCTAAATTGTATCCTTAGGCTTTTCCTTTCTTGTTTCTTGGCCTTTGGGATTTTTTTTTTTGTGCTTAGATAATGATGCAACTATATACAGCAATCTGTATTCTGTATATAGAAATAGTGTATTTCTGTTCTGAATGCTTGGCTCTGCTTTGCTACCTGCCTTTTTTTGTTGTTGTTTCTGCAGCATGGGAAAATATATAAGATGAAAAATAACCCCCATGGTTACTGTCTAATTCTTAACAACCACATTTTTAAAAATCCACTTCACAATAGAGAAGGTACATTGCAAGATGGAGGTAAGCACTTTTAAAATCCAGTTACTGGTTTGTTGGGTTTTTTCCTCTGATAATTCTCCAAAACAATTATCTAATCTTTGCTGTGAAGAAGAATCATGTCCATGGTACTCCTTGGCCTCCAGAGACTGGAGTGGCAGTCAATGTACCAATTGGAAATATGCCACTTCCAACATTTAGCTGATGGCTTAGAGAAGAATCTACTCTTTGTTCTAGGAAAAAGGCATTGTCTTAATTGGTTATATGTACAGCTAGTGAAAAAGTGATTATTATTCCACCTTTCCAATTTTTGATTGTTTTTAGTTCTTAGCTATCATAGAAAAATATTTTAAGTCCTCAAATTCTCTTCAATGCTCCAATAAATGCTCTGTAACTTTCCTTAAAGCCTGTCTTCCTGCAAGTCACTTTTAAGATAAACAAGAGCAAAAAAAGTAAAATCAAATTCCTGAAAGGACATGTCACAGATATTTTAACTCCATCCAGCCCATTTACAGGCTGCTTTCTTCCCAGCTGCTTCCTCTCTGCCCACACAACAATTAGGCCACATTTGCTGAGAAGTCTTCATGGCGTTTGTGAGCAGGTTACTCTGACTTCCTTCTTGCTGCATCGACCATTCTCACAGAATGAGGGACCTGCCTCATTTAAGAGTGGCAGAATTTGTCATTCTAAAGAGGCGGCACTTCTTTAACTTGCCAGGTGTTGTTCTTAGGCATCTGAGACTACTGTGCAATGCATAGCTAAAGCTTGCTTTAACACAGTAAACTTCATTAATTTATACCAATACAACATAGAATCTGAAACTTGTTTTTGGTTTAGATAGCATGATACTTAACCCAGTTGTGTTTAAAATAATAAAATTAGGCAAATTAGGCATTTGGGTTTTTCTAATAGGATTTGGCAGGCTAAGAGCCAGTCAGCTGATTTTACTGGTAGGATCTGAACACTTCTGCTAATATCTGATCTACCACACAGAGACTGATGTTTCAGCATCTTCCTTATCACTGTGTATGTTTAACAAGTTCTTTCTGATTTTTTTCCCCAGAGGCTGTGAAGAAGGTCTTTAAGTGGCTTCAGTTCGAGACAGTTGAGTACATGGATCTAGAAGGAAAAAAAATATATGAAACAGTTAAAGAATACAGCAAAAAAGATCATAGAAATATGGACTGTTTCGTTTGCTTCATCTTCTCCCACGGTGAAAAAGACAAAATAAAAGGTGTTGATGATGAGTGCATAAATATTGAAGATTTAGTCTCCTGCTTCACTGGAACTAATTGTCCTTCTCTTGCTGGCAAACCCAAGGTGTTTATCATCCAGGCTTGCCAAGGCTCTGTACGTCATCCATCCGTTACAGTGGAATCAGACTCTTCTGGACATCTCGAGGTGGACGCTAGTCCTTTGACTTCCATTCCTGATAAGGCTGATATTCTGATTGGCATGTCTACAGTGGAGGACTACTTGTCCTTCCGCCATCGT
>WAAG01036647.1:197-22342 GCA_013390105.1 Tichodroma muraria | reverse complement strand
ACATTTTTTGTCCGATAAATTATTTTTCTTCCAGTGACACCTGATTAGAGGTGAATTTGTTGAGTGATTACAAAGACAAAACCCCCCAGTGTTCTGTAGGGATAGTTTTCCTTGTTGCTGCCCATCCATCCTCTCATAAACTTCATTTAGAGAATAGAATTTCCCTTCAGATATCATTTTCTCATGGCGTCCAGAAGAAGATATGGAGAACGTATAGGTTTGCTTCATCTTGATGACCTCTTCTGGCTGTAACCAAAGCAATGCTACATGGAGGTAGCTTTTATTTCCCCCAAACACACTGAATTCTGTGGTTATTCAGTGGAACGTGCAGTATCAGTGGCAGTAGGAAGGTACCAGCCTTCCCTGTGATGCCACTTTGTTGGGGCAAACACATCACCTTCTTGACCCAGCTGCAAGTACCATGTGTTTCAGTGTAACTTCTCTTCATTTTTGTTCAAGGCGTGTGGATCTTGCAGCCATCCTGACAGAAGTGAACAATGAAGTGGCAAGAAAAGAATTAGAAGGATTTAAGCAGATGCCAAAGATAACATCAACACTACTGAAGCAATTGATCTTTGAAGTTCCACAATGAAAAGTAGACAAGTAATAATACACTCGGTTAGGAATGACATCTGCAGTGGGCTTTGACAGGGAAGAGAATTTACATGAGAAATTATCTGGATCTACGTAGTAGCCCCAGCCCTTTAAGGAGGCATGGGACCTAAATTTTCCAACTTCCATACTGAATCAGTCTTCTGACACCTGGATATGTAGCGGTTGGGTAAGGCTGTGGAAAACTACAGATCATCAGGGTTTTTGTCCTGCAGAAGCAGTGGAGTATATTCAGTCTGGGTTTCAAGTGAGAAACGAGTTTCAAGTAGTACTGTAAAAGTTACTGGAAATGTCAATGAAGTCCCATTTGTGCCTGAGTTGTTTTAAGTCCCTAAAATCTGAAAAAAATGAACAGATTCAGAATGCGAGATGCATTCCCAGGCAGCATGTGTAAGGTTGTCACTGCCTTACCCAGAGGTGAATCGTTGTCCGTCTTTGGAAGCTATGATTGTTCATGGAAAATAACATCCTGCTCCAGAAGGACCAAAACCCCATGATTATGTTAGTTTGGTTCTTTTCTTCTAAATAATTGGTTTAGTTTACATCAATCTTTTACTTGAATAAGCAACCCAACTGTATAATTTTTTCAATAATAAAGCTTCTCACTTCATTATTTCTCAGAGCTCTCAGGGCACAGTGTCTTGAATGGCTGCGGAATACTGGAAGGAAGTTCTGTAATCACATTTCTGTTATAATAAATTCTCTTGGGTTTTATATCACCTCGGTTTGCAGTGTGTTCCTCTCTTGGATGAGCTTTCTGAGGGACAGTCAGCATGACAAACACTTTTACCCCAGCAGAAGTAATTTATAGCTCTTGTTGGAGTGTTTGTTGCCCCTAAGGGGCAGCAGCTGGAGAGATGATAGGAAAGAATAAGTTCAGGATTGTCATGATAATGGCAGCTGATGCCAGTCAGGCCATTCAGTAACTGCTTCCTCTGTGAGAAACTTGCTGGAAGGTGGCAGCTGCTCCAGAAGTGAAGTTGTAAATCTGTGGCAGTTCTGTTTCTCGTATTTCTGTGTCAGAGTTCAATACACTTAGACCAAGTTCTTTCAGCTATTCTACATGAGGGGAAATTGGATATCAAATTTAATTATTTGGTATCTTTGGGGCTACACAGGATTTTGATTTGGTAGGGTAAGACAGCTCCATCGGTGTGCTGTCTGTCATGACCTGGACATCCCTGGTCATGGTGGAATGTGGGTGGAAGCCAGCTCAAGCCCACTGCTCTTTTCAAAGTTTAAATGTTTTATCAGATGTCCAGGTTTTATACTTTTTATGTTGGGTTGGGGTGAGCCACACATCCACACCCTCCATGGTGGTCTGGCTTGCTCAGGAAAACATTATTCCTTGTTAATTGTCTGGGGTACCTGATGATTCACAGGTGCAAATGTCTTCTCTAAAACTAAGGTCACCCTCCAACCTCCCTGGTGTGGAGGCAAATTGGACTTTCTTTATTATTATGTTCTTCCCTGAGATGGTGTGTTTTTTGTCCTCTTCTGAGCTGTCCTCCACGAGAGAGGGGGTGGGGGGTGGGGTGACTATAGAGGGTGATGACCAGTCACACCCTGTGATTTAAATTGATTTGGTATTTTGTTCTGCCTATTAAAATCCAGCCACCTCCATAGTTTACCATTATCACTTGTGGATGAAGATCTAGTAGGAGGAAGAGAAAACTCCATCAAAATCCTTTAAAGAACTGCAGAAAACACCCATACTGTGAATTTATATGTAGGTCGTGCAATCAGGGAGGCAATCGGGGAAGGAGAAAACACACTTTGAGTTTTGTGGTTCTGAGCAAAGTGTGGCTGGTAGGTTTCTGCACGGGTTTATGTCCCTCCCAAAGACTTGAGTGCTAAGAAGGAAGTTGGTTCTGCAATTTCCTGACTGTTTTTTCTCTGTAGTACAAGCTGGAGAACGGTGAGGGGCAATCACTTTTTCTCTCTGAAGGCCCTCAGCTTTGTTTTTCACTTTGCCTTTTCCTTCCTCCCACCTCATGGCTGGGAGGCCAAATCCAGACAAAAGCCTGGCACTTAATTCTGTTTTTCAGACAGCAGAAGCACTACCACAAGAAAGCGGAGCCAGGAGTCTAGTAGGAAAGAAAAGCTGATGAGTTGAAGTCCTGCAGACTTAAACTGAAAGCAGGCAAGATCAGAGTGGTGCTATTTGAAAAGGAAAACACAAGAGCTGGGGAGGACTGTTAGCTGAAGAATAAGAAATAATGCTGTCCAGGGGCATGAGTCTTTGCCCAGTCATTCCCATTTTGCTACTTATTCTTTCAATTTAACAGCAGTTTCCCAGAGAGCTCTTTATGCCCACCTCTCGTGGGGCCTGTGTTCACCTGGCTGCCAGCTTCTCCCATTGCACGGGCTGTGGCGAGGTTCCACCACCTGAGTATTCCCACCATCATTCAGTTCTCAAAGTGGTGCAAATTCAGGTGCTGACGAGTTTGGATTGGTTGAACTGCTAGCTGTGTCTGTGAGCTCTAAGGTCTCCTGCAGGAAATCTGAAGACCAGGGAGAGGTGGAAACAAAATACAATGCCATTAAGGAGATTAAGCTGTGCAGCAGGGAGTCCAGTGCTACATTTTTCTCCAGAGGTGCTGAGTGTTCAGCCTTTTTATTCTAACCCTTAAATAACACGGGCACATTCTCTCAGAAGTTATTCAAATCTGCCTCTTTTCAACCAGAGATATTTCAAATGGTGATCAGAGAATTGCATTTTTCATCTTCAATGACTTCTTTGCAATGTGCTAAAAAATATAACTGAGATCTTTGGGAATTCCCAGATATTAATTTCTGTGTGTCCTTTCTGTAAGTGTGCCTTTGCTTCTCTGTCCTGTTATTTAGCCACTGGGATTTCCCAGGCCCCAAACGTGGCTGGCTCTTGTGGATGCCAACCGTGGATTCCTAGCTAGGTGGAATGTTACCCTGCACACATCTCCTGAGCTTGGCCTAAGTCTTCTACATTAGTTTTATATGTGTAGCCACTTTGTGTTTAGGCCTGATTTGTCCATGTATGTGCGTGCAAAGATCCATAAGGATCTATATGTCCTTAGAACAAGATAGGAACATCTTGAGATGTCAGCTTATGGGCTGTTGAAAAGTGCCTTGACTTCTGGATTCCTTCCATCTTTTACCCAACTTGCCATGCATGTAGTAGCCAAGTATCTTGCATAGGATCTTGAACATTGACAAGGCACTTCTAGGGTAACGATATAGAGATTTCTGTTTAATATAGTATTAAAGTGTTTTTTTACTGGATTTTTGGGGAAGAAAGGGATGCTGGTTTCAAATCAGTGCTTAGCAAGAACTCTGGTTCTTTATTGGTCAGTAGGGGTGTGCTGAGGGTTGCTGTGCGGCTCAAATTAAGCATTAAGGTGTTAAGGTTCGTTTTCAGAAGGATGAAATTCCAGTTGGTAAAATCTCTCCCCTCCTGTTGTGAAATACCAGCTCTCCATGGTGCTGCACCAGAAGGTGAAGTGGAGGTGGTGCAGCATCCCAGGGCCCTACACCAGGGCGCAGTAGAACTGTCTCGAGCAGATATGGGACGGGTGGGAAGGGAGCTGTTTTCCAAGGCTGGTGGGGGCCCAACGCCTGCAGGGAGCGTGCTGCTTTTTCTGGCAGCAGCCCAGAAGGCTCCAAGGAGGAAGGCGAATCAGTGGTGTTATGAAAGCTTCCTTCTCCTTGTATTAAAATCGCAGTGGTTTGTGAGTGCCTGGGAAGCAGCGAGAGGCGACTGCAGGAAAAGCCCGGGCAGAGGGACACCCTTGCATCCGCACTAGCCGGTTGGGTTTGCTCAAGAATGGGCTCCAGAGCAGGCGGACCGCGAGCGGACCCGGCCCGAGGCCGCTCGCCCAGGAGCTGCGGGCCGCTTCGCTCCGGAAGTTTAAATCCAGAGGGAAGCGCCGCCCCGGGCCGGGCCCCGCCCTCCGCGCTGCGCGCCTGGAGCGCGGCCATGGAGCTGCCCCGGGGGCGGCTGCTGGCGGTCAGCGACGAGCTGGACGAGGCCGAGCTGGCGGCGCTGAAGTTCCTCAGCCGGGAGCAGGTCCCCAGGAGGAGGCTGGAAGCCGTCCGGTGCCCGCACGACTTGTTCGAAGCGCTGCAGGAGAAGGGCGTGCTGGAGGCGGGCAACCTGGCCTTCCTCAGGGAGCTGCTCTACCGCATCGGGAGGATCGACCTCCTGGTGGCCCACCTGGGCTCCAGCCGGGAGCAGGTGGAGAGGGAGCTGCGGGCGCCGGGCGGGGCGCGGGTGCCGCCCCTCAGGTAGGTGAGGGCGCCGGGCCGGGCTGGCCCGCCTGCCCGCCTCATTCCGTCCGGGATTGCCGTCGCCTCCTCTCAACACCAGGCTGAAGGGTTTGACTTCGGGCGCTCCTGGGAGTTGTGTCCTCCATCTAAAACGGAACAAAAGGGGGAATATGTGCTGGGAGGACAGCAGACAAGAGGAGCAGTGCAGTGGTGCGGAGTTAAGTTGTGCTCGGAAACACGATGAAACAATGCCCTCCACTTCTTTCTCTAGATACTTGCTCTTTCAGTTGTCCGAAGATGTCACCGAAGATGAGCTGATGTCTTTCAAGTTACTTTTGGTCAAGGAACTACCAAAAAGCAAGCTAACCTGTGAGACTGTAAGTATCTCTTTATATACATTTTTAAAATTATTACTATAATCCATAGAGGCAGTTGGGTTGCTCATGGGGGAATGAGTGTCACTCTTCTTTATGGTTTCACTCTTATGGTGAAAACACCACAAGAACAAGGGTGCCCCTGGGTGGCGATGGGACTTGTTGGTGCTGGTGTTGGGCACAGCTTTTGCAGCAGTGTCACAGACAGCTGTGCCAGGAGCACCAGGCACTAAGGCCATCGCATCCAAGCACCACACAGGACCCAGGGCACTCAGTGGCTTTAATCAACAAAAAACCGATGAGCACATTTACTTATCTTGCGCAACAGACATTTTTTTTCTTTTTTCTAAGTCATTATCAAGTACAGAAAGTGACCCATGGTAGGTATTATTTTATGATTTTTTTTCTTTTTAAATGCAGAAAATACAGGTCTAAGCAGCAGATTCTTCTCAAGGCTAAGTCAAATGACGTGGAATTTACAAGTAGCCTTGCAGGAGATCCAGTGCTTTTATGCTGTCCCAGCCTGCAGTTCTGACTCCTTGGTAGATTAGATTAGACTACTTTCTTCTGTCTAATAAAAGTTTTGAGGATTTTCCTTCTTTTCTTAGAGGGGAGACTGTGAGAGCTTGTTCTAGTAAATTCTTCAGTGGTGACCACTGTGCTCTGCCGCTCACTGACAAGTTTCTGTCCCTTGGGTCCCCTTTTGCTTCAGAGCAATCTACACCATCGTGTGAGGTTATACCCTTTTTACTAGTGCTTAAGATGGTCACTGAATTGATTCTTCTGTTTCATCTGAGTGGAGAATAGCCACTGAAAGTTGGATGAAAACAATCATTAAAAATATTGTTATATATTCCTGTATGACCACTGTTAGATGTCCTGGGTTAGATCATAATTAGATCTTGGCACCTCTGAGCTACAGAAAGGAAATGAGTAGGTTTTGGAAGATGTTGGTACTTAGCGGTACTTGTAGGTTTTGTTGAACTAGGATTAACTGGCTCAGCTGAGGTCTCACCTGAGCTCCCTGTCAGCTACACTGACTCTGTGGGTCGCGTGTGCTGTCACTGCGTTAAAGCTTAGGTGTGCGTGCTGCAGCTTCACTCCAGTGGCAGCATGGGGTGCCCTAAGAGCAAACTGCCTTTGTGATTACCCAGACAATGCTCGACATTCTCACTGAGATGGAGAAGAAGGGCCTTCTGGGGAAAGACAACCTAAGTATGCTGAAGAGTCTCTGTGAAAAAATCAACATCAGCCTGTGGAACAGAATTGAAGATGGATTAAACCTGTTCGGTAAAACAGAACAGAACAGCCTCTTGCCCACAGTTACCCTTGAAGTGATGTATAGGTATTGTACAGGACTAATCATGAATGCTTTGCAGGCCAAGAAGAGATGCTCATCACAAAGGAAGAGAGGGGCAGCACAGGAGGCCCTGAGGGACATCTGGTGTCATCTGTAGCACCTAATCCTTCTGGCACTTTAAATGACTCTTCCCAGGTAAGTTAGTTTATTTCTTAAAAACATCACCATTTTGATTTAGAAGAGCTCAACCTCTCCATGAAGTGAACAGTTGTTCTAACAACTGTCAGTTGTTGAACTGTTAAAAGCACTGTCTAGAAAAAGAAGAATGCACAACTCTGCATCCTTTATTTTGAAGCTGTGTCACAGGCACAGCTGCTGCAGTGTTGTACTTCAGAAACATCTGCAAGGGTAGCAAGGTAAGCCAAGTTCATGGTACCAGGAATTAGGCAGCAGGCTTGGGGCTTGGCACAGAGATGCGAGTGAACAGAGCACCCACCACCCACCCCGTGTGGGCTGAGCCTGACTGTGGTTGTCCAGCAGGGTGCTGTTCTGCACAGACTGCCAAAGGCAGTGGGGCAGGGCACTGCCAGGTGCTGGGAGCAAAGCTGTGGGGGAGAGCTGCCAGGAGAGGAGGCCAGCTGGCTCTGTACCCTGCTCTGCACTCCCAGCAGCTAAGGAGCACTTGGAGGAGAGCGCACGAGTTTCACCAGGAGGAGTCTTTCTTTTCAGCTGCTTGAAGCTTACAAAATGACCAGCCGGCCCTGTGGAGTGTGCCTGATCCTGAATAATCACAATTTTGCAAAAGCTAGGGAAGGAGTGCTGGAACACAAACACATGAAGGATAGGAATGGGACAGACGTGGATGCAGGTACAGTGAATGTTAGAGATGAGTCTGCGAATCTTTAAAAATAGAAACTTTGTTTCTCTTGCTAAAGGTCTGAATTTCAGTCTTCCCTTTCTAGGATTACTTTTGTTGTAAACGGCACTCAGTTGGCCGATCAAATCATCAACTTTTTAGTGCCTGACACTGAAAAATTAACTTGCATTTTGCAGTTTCAGTGAGGTTACTGCAACCTTGAGCAGCACCCTGAGCCCGGACTTTAGAAGCTAGGCTAGCTTTGCATCAGCCTTTCTCCATAAAATATAGAGAAATATGCAAGAAAACCTTTTCATGACAATTAAAGGAACTCGGGAGGGATATAGATTAGACTACTAGAGTATTTTCAAACCAGGAATGTAGCTACGTGGATGTAGCCATATAGCAGGTGACCAGTTATGTCTAGAAATGCAATTTGCAGTTGCAGAGTCCAACTTTCCTATAATGAAATGTCTCCAATTTCCCTTCTCTTTGCTTTCCAGCGGCTCTGAGGAATATCTTTAGCAAGCTTCATTTTAGAGTAGAAGAATATAGAGACCTCACTGCAGAAGAAATCCGTAAGACTGTGAACATCTTCCAGAGTGAAGACCACGAGGACAAGGACTGTTTTGTTTGCTGTATCCTGTCTCATGGGAAAAAAGGCATTATATATGGTGTTGATGGGCAGGAAGTACCTATCCGGGAACTGACCACTTCCTTCACTGCAGAGAATTGCAATTCACTTGCTGGAAAACCAAAAGTTTTTTTTATTCAGGCCTGCCAAGGCGATGCTTTCCATAAAGGTGTGACCATCGAAACGGATTCTGGAGAGCAAGATTCTTCTGTGGAGCGAGATAGGAGGTTTCAGCTCGACTGCATCCCTGCAGAGGCAGACTTCCTCCTGGGCATGGCCACCCTGCAGGATTACGTCTCCTACAGAAGTCCCAGGGAGGGAACCTGGTACATACAGGCACTGTGCCAGCACTTGGAGTACAGCTGTCCTCGGTACCTATGTTTCCATAAGCTTATTTTTGGCAACACCTGAATTCTCCTCCTGGATGATAGGAATTTGATTTGGATGCAGTAGTAGATGATATGCAGTGTGAATGCTCACTCAGAGTGAAAACAATGATGCAGGACAGAGCAGCACTATGCACACTGTTCAGAGCAACTTGGGGAAGCGCTCCGAAGCCTATTAAAAGCAGGAGCTGTTAGCACTGGTGTGTATCAAGGTAGTGAGAATGTTATTTTGCTGGTGTTAACTGCCTAATACAAACTGTACTTGTGTGTTTGCAGAGGGGAAGATGTTCTCACCATCCTGACAGCGGTAAACGAAGAAGTGAGCAGAAAAACTTGTGAGCGGGATGCGAAGAAGCAGATGCCACAGCCCAGTTTCACACTGAGGAAAAGGCTCATCTTTCCTGTCAACTAAATGGCAGGGAACTGCATGGCAGAGAGAGCCACTGCAGCCTGGAATTGTTTGGTTTCAGCTCAGAATTCAGTGAAACGCAACAGACTTTCAGTGTCTGCTCTTAGCAGAAGAGCAGATGTTTTTAATTGAAAATACAACTGAGGAGGAAAAGCCTTAAGAAATTTGTATTATATTAATTAATGTAATTAATACATTAATGTGTATTAACACTTTATACTTGAGAACATGTCTGAGCTGGTCTCTGATTTATCTCTCATTTCTTTAGCTGATCTCTCTCGGTGGTTTGCTGGCTAAAATACACTTGGTGTTCTCTCATCAGCTCTACCACATTACTAGTGCTTTCATAAGGTAACTTTACAAGGCAACTTTTAGAAGACAACCATTATAAAGCCTTGTGTACTTTATGCCTAACCTTTGCAAAATAAAGGGAGGAGTGCTGTAAATTTTATAGGATATAATCAGCTCACATCAGTGTGTTTTGTTACTTATCCCCATCGCTCAGAATCATTCATTCTTAGTGGCTTGGTACACTTCAAGATAAAGTTAAGCATTTGTCATCTGGCATCCTCAGCAGGATCTGCCTGTGATCTGGATTTCAGAGTATTCTCTACATGGAGTAGTCTCAACAGTGAAAATCAGTTGCTCTGGTACAGCTTCATGGTTGAAGATGTCCAGGTATCCTATGTTCACTTACCTTGCTGATCTTTCAGTCTCAGTTCTAAGGACAGGAAGAGTCACTAGGTAAGTACCCAGCTCCTTAAAACACTTTCTGTTGCCTCCCGTGGTGAGCATGCACACAGAACTGCTTCAATGCCTACCCCCATTGGTCACTAATCTATAGGGCTCACATAACATCAACTACTGAGATGAAAAAACAGCTGTGGTGGTGTTAGCCAACCCTGCAGTGCTAACGCTGTAATGCTTGAGGAACACAGTAGCTGCTATAAAAGAGGGCAGGAAAAAACCCCAAAGCACCACCCATGCACAAAACCCTCTGAGGTACTGGAAAATACAAACAGATTCATTTAAAGTGAGGCTAAATACTTAAATACTGCCTAAATCAATTTATTGGCTTCTAAAGTCACCACTTCTGCAGATACCAACTCACTTCACTAAGCTTGTGTACAGTATAATAATCACTATAAATTTTAGCCACAAAAAGGCCTGATTTTAGGTTTGTTATAGAACACTGTAGGAGAGAAGGCAACATCTGGAACAAACCACAGAGGAGCAGCAATATACTGAAAAATGGCACATTATACATCTTTATTATCAAATTTACATTCCACTGTGAAACAACAGTAAGTGCAAAAAGCAGATGGAAAAAAATACCATGAAAATCCCAGACTGTTCAAAGATTGTGTGTAATCCCCTCATGTAACAGCCAAACGAAGCCCAAATGCAATTATTCTCCTTCCCTCTCTGTTACTGTTCAACAGCAGTAGATGTTTAACTTCGACCACAGGTATTTTGAGCATGCAGGGATCACTGAGTTTATCAAAAACTAACAGTGAAACTAGAAAGCTTTAAGTTTGTGCTTTAAGACAACTGGAATAAGGTAAATACAAGAATTCCCTTTTGTCCCTTGTAACTTGCACAAGCATGGGTACGTCCTTTCTAGCATCCGTGTTTGACTCAAACCTGCAAGATAACAGAACCTTGCCAAAATGTAATCCTCCATTCCTCCTAGATCTACCTCTACTCAAACAAAAGATCTGGTGCAGGATATCGGCCATGCTAGTTTGTCACCTCTCACCTCTGTTATGGGAGACAACAAAAGCCAAATCATTCCTAGAATCATGGTAACTTCTAAAATGTTCTTAAAACACATTATGAAAAAAAGGTTTATCTTTTAGTTTTTGGCACAAAATGGTAAACTTGGAAGAAGTATCAATTTTCCCTGCTACTGCAAACCAGGCATGTATATGTAAACTGTGCATGACCATCCAAAGGTATAAATGCTGCACCACAGCATCAACCAACGGGGTAAACACACAAATAGCATGGTACAGAGGTTCTTCCATTTTCTTTTTGCCTTACGTAAAGCATTTGATGATACACCTCAGCTACAGAACAAACCGACCTCTCAACATCCACAGCACTGTTCGAGCTGAGCCAGTTTATGTTGCTGCGCTATGGAATAGGGGAGCGTCCCCAAGAGAAACATGCATTTAATTTATATGCTTGTGGATTAGTTTTATGTGAACCATGGTCTGCCAAAGGAATTCTGCCTTAGCTGATTTGCTACTCTGCTGATCCAATGGCTGGAGTTATCTTACGAAGCCAGTTAGAAGCACAGTGTAATACCTTCAAAAAATTTATCTGTAACTCGCGTATTCCTACAATAAACACGTAAAACGGACAGACGTTTGACATGCTACACACTCCTCTGTTGATACCAAACTGTCTAAGCTTTTCCTAACTCGTTTGCCTGGAAGTTAGAGATACACAGCAGACGTACCCATCTCAGGCCACTGGAGACCAACACTGCACTCTCTCCTTTCACTCTTACCTTATGTAGCTAGGCAAGACACCACGCGCAGCTAAGTACATACAAACATAAATACTTACATGAAAAAATTAAATATTTTTCATTTAAAAAACAAAATTAACCCGTATATAGTCTTTTAAATAATATTCACCTTTTGTAAGTGTAAGGTTTTGCTTAGAGAGCAAAAGGCAACTCCAGGAGTTCCGGAATATTTCTGTGCGCTGCTGACAGACAAGCTTCTGCTAAGAATCCCTGTGCAAGTTTGAAGTGNTTGCAAAACAAAAATATCAAGGAGTCATCACAAGATCTACAGAACTGTAAAATCAGAAAGGCCACGTTACAAATTTCCTATAAACAAGGTTAAGAAGGTTTCCTTTCCTGCCCTACTCCACTCCCCCCTGCAGCAATGAGGGTGCTGACTGCGGAGGATGTGGCAAATGCAAGTCAGTGTAATTGCACTGACGCTTCACTCCACACCCCTAGACAGCTGCCAGCTATACCCCACTTACATGGTAACAGGCAAGGTAAACGTAACTGTTTAATTGTATGAAAACAAATCATTTTATAGGTTGATAGGTACAATGAAAATTTACATAAAAACTAAGAAGCTGTTTCCATTCAGGTCACTAGCAAAGCCTTTTTCTTAAGTTAAACAAAACATCTGCTGTAGATTGTTCACTTATGATTAGAACCTTGGACAGGAAGGAATCAAAACAGCAGCATGGGCAGTAATATTTTGATGATTAACACTCAGAAACCAAATTTCTAAAATGAAGTTCCTTTTTGAGTTGGAAAGTCTGCCTCAGCTATTTTCAGAACCACACACCCTCACCGATCACTGGATTTCAATATTCATTAAAAAGCTACAAAGAGCACCAGCTTTTTTCCTTCCTGTTTCTATACACAGACTGGCAAATTTTGCTCTTAATGAAATCTCTTAAACAAAATCCTGCTTAAAATGAGAAATAAATGAATGAAAGGCATAAAGTTTACTGGAGAACTCTCAAATATACAGAATGTGTACTTGGCAAGACAAGAGGCAGATTTCTGAACTTCCAACACTTTCCTTACAGTAAATGCTCTCCATTTAAGTCTTTAAAAAGAAACCCTGAATCAAGCACCTAGGGTTCATTTCCTTTTGCAATGCTGAAATGTGCCTGAGATATTTGTATGTGTGTGTGTCCACAAAACTATCCTCATTTAAACAGATGCACACTACACTTTGGAAAGATCTGTTAGCTTGACATTTTCACCGCAATACACACCCTCCTGCTTCTTAATTCTTATTCATTGCACATTTCTCTGCGTGCTTTGTTCACAAGCTCTGGAAAGAAATTAACTTCTGTTAATACCTCACTAACACAATTGCACTCTTTCAAAATATAAATCCTGTGTTTGTGAACTGAAGTATTACTTTCTTACACAGAGCTAAAGGTTCTCGCTCCTGCTTCTCAAAGTGAGGAGGAGTTCAAAAGAGCACACTTTCTGAAATGGAAAATAAAGGAACAAAAAAAAAAGTCCAAGTTTTCATATTTGTTTGCTACAGAGAGGAACTTGGGCTGATAATGCTGGTCAGACTGACTGTTATTTTAATATTATATTTAAATTATGTAGTCTGACTGCAAACAACTAGTAAATACTATGGAAAAAAAGAAAATCCCTACACATAGAGGTTAAAGGGTTAAAACACTGAAAATGTCCACAACAGTCGTCACTTCTGACTAAGTTAAGACAATATACTGAAGGGGGTCTTGAAATAAAGCTTTGGTTTTACCTTTTTATCTCCCACAAAACCCTTCTTCCTCAAACCCAAGCAATGTTCCTTTGCTCCTTGGTCCCAACGCTTGTCTCTCCCACATTTTAACATGCACATGCCTTCTCCAACTCTTCTGTAACACACCTAGCAATGCCTGTACTGGATGTTCATCCCTCAAATTATTTACTGTGCTCTATGTCAAACACCTTTCAGTTAGTCTTCCTTTAGCATATCCATTTTTGATGACTGTGTGCAAACAGGAGCTCCCAGTGCTCCAATTATGGCTGGAAGACTCTGGTTTCTTCTCAGTCCCGCCATTAAGTTGCCACCTGCATTTAAAAACCCAGCTGAGTCCTGCCTCTGCAAAGCAACCTCTGGCCCCTGATTCTTGCCATGGTCCTGTGTTTCAGGGGGCTTAATCACCCTGGCAATGCCCAGCCTCTTCAGTCTGTCCACGAGGTTCATCTTCAGCTGGCCTACATCTGGGACGTTACGGGAGGGCTTCAGGCCATACATTTCCTGCAGGAACGTTTCTGCTGGTCGAGAAGCCAGGAAATTCTCTGAGTGATGCACTCGAGGCTCAAACAGTGGAGGGGAAGGACAAGGTGAACGCGAAGGAGAATTTGGTGGAGTAGAAGGAATGGGAAGAGTTCGAGGGGGTTGTAGCAAAGGCAGTTTTTCTAACATGGGGCTGTCGTAAACCTTGGCAGAGATGCCTCGTTCTTGCAAAAGTTTAGCCAGGCTGCTTGTGCTGCTGAAAGTAGTAGTTGAGTCTCTTCTGTTGGTGAGAAATTCTCCAATACTGAGTCTGTAAGGAACGGCTGGAGTGCTCACTACTGGGTTTCCAGTACTGCTGCCAGTATTCCCCAGTGAAAATAGAGCACCCGTGGAGCTTAAAGAAAATAAAAATTAAACAGAGAATATACATACATTAGACATTTTTATACCTGCTCTTCATTTGCCTTTTAGGATACAGAAGACTCAAGAAAAACCTTAACTATTGCTATTAGCTGTGACAGCTTCAGTACTCAGAATTATTGTTCTGCAAAGTAATAATGAATTTACCTTCTGTGATCACCTGTACTCTATTAGATAGAATATTAACATAGTTGTCCAGTTAGTTTAAAAAAAGATGTAACAGAATCAGAAAATAAATTATCATGGAATCTTTCTTCCACAGTAACTATATGATACAAGGCATCTGCTACTTAAGAGTTAAAATTTACTTCAAGTTACCTTACTTGTGCTAACTGTCACTCTAGAGAATTTTAAGTTTCCCTTTGTAATTACAACTATTTTTATTAATACCATCCTACATGTTGCCTAACTGCCTTAGTATTTTTTAAAACTGGTCCACGTATCAAAAGCCATAAGGTAACTGCTTAATCCTATGCAGCAACATTTACAATGTTAGCAGTCCTCATACCTGGGAGTAACTTGAGTGACATCAGATGGGTGAAGGATCCTACAGGTAGTGAAGGTAAATGTGGAATTTGTTGAAGACAGACACTTCCCTGGATTTGAAGCTGCAATATGAAGAATTTACAGCCAATGAGGGTAAAAATAAAGACAATACAAGAATGAATCAAAGTTTAAGACAATGTTATTATCACTGCTAATTTTTTTTGAGTTCTTTGTTTTGAAATAAAGAACCAAAACAGCAAAGACAGCATTTTACCACACAGTCAAACACTTTCCATAGAGAAAAGGACACTGCTAAATAGAATCAGGAAGAGACACTAATCATGCTTCTTACCAGTGAGTGGTACTCCTGCTGAAGTAATAGGTGGCAGGAAAATTCCTGCCACTGGCTTTGCCAATGCACATTTCTTTTCCTCCGGGAAGGACTGTTGTGCTTGAAATGTTATACCTCCTTCACCCCCTTCCTCATCATCTTCCTCCAGGTCAGAGATGTGGTGCACAGTATCATCAGACAGAGGGGTAAAGCCTTTAGTAACAACACCTGGTCTTGGGTCAAGAATGGTGCCTAGGTTGGGTCGAGCAAGCTGCTGCCAATGAAAAAGGGTCTGAGATCCTGGTGTGACAAAAGAGAAGGGATTCAGAGAGCCATTACCTACTACGGTATCGAGTTGCAAGAACGCATTATGAAAACAAATGCAGCTGGCTGGTGCCCACACTGTGATCCACACATCCACTGGATGGCAATGCCAAGAAGCAGCCTAACACTTAACACCCTCTAGGAAGCCAAATAGAAACCGATGCTGATGAGCTCACTGGCACGGAACCTACCAAATACTACAGCTTCCTGTTACTGCACACCATACATAGCTATACGAAGCTACACGAAGATTTAGCTGGCAAATATTCCTTTTCTGCTAATGAGAGAAGGAAGATCATCCTCTTACCTTCAATGGGTTTGACAATTTGCAGCTTCTCTGGTAGGAGAACACGCAGATTACCAGAGCTGGCAGAGAGATCCGTGAATTCCGAGTTTGTACTTGGGGAAAAAGAGCTTTCTGTTGGTGTACTGCAGCCACTAGCCTCTTCTTTCTGCTCAGCCAGCAAATGCATTTTTCGGTCCCACTCCTCCTCGAAGAACTGCTTCTCACTCAGGTAGTTCTGACGACGCAGGGAGAGCCTGTGCAGAGCTGTAACCAGGTCATTGTCTCCAGGGGGTCCCGGCTGGCCAGGACTGTGATCGTCTCTGTGAGAAACATCAAATAATAACAGATATTAAGCCCATTAAATTTAATATTTCTCTATTAAACAGCAGAAGTCCAGTCTGGGTTTAGTTTTGAATCAGTTCTTTTCAGAAGAAGGTAACAGGCTGTGCTTCCTACTTCAAATTCTTCTCGGAGCTGCTCCCTGGGGCCATCCGTGTGTGGCTCTCCAAGTGGTGCACGCCAGACTGGAAGGGCTTTGCTGTCATAACAGCACTCGAGCGATTTGATCCAGGGATTGGCAGCGGGGCAGGAAAGGACGATGAGCGGCCACGGATGACATTAGCAACCCTGACAGTGTCAAACACTCGTTTCTGCTGACCCCTGCCAAAAAGACAAGCAAACAAACATGGTTCTCAGAAGCAAAAAAGATACAATAAAGAAAAACCTCTGAAAAACAAACTTTGAAAAGTCTGCAGAGATCTCACTAAGAAGATGTTCAGAAAAACACAACTGCCTAAAACACTGTCTTCAGGAGATCTACTCTATTAAGTATCAGAATTACCACTTCTTTACCTGAAAGACCTGAACATCTATCGACAACTGCTTTAGACTATTCAGAAGTATATATTTTATTTATTGAATTTGTATACGCTTTCAGAAACACATATTTAGTTTAGAACTTAGAATTATGAGATCCAGGAACAGGTCTTCAGGGTTTTGAAAACCGTTATGTGCCTTTCAGCTATAATGTCATTTGTCCAGCAATTCTATAAACATTAAAAGGGATAAAACTAGTCCTGTGCATCAGAGAATTTGGATCAAAAATATCTCGCAAATTAAAGATTGAAATAACATCCTTTTAGCAATTCCCAGCTTCTTCATAGAATCAAATAAGAATAGCAGGTTTCAAAATTGGAAAGATTACCAAATACTACAAACCTTTTTTTATTTACAGTTAAAACATAGAGGGAATATATGCATTTATGGAGTCTCTGAAATCAGTTTCACCTAATTAATACAAGTCTATGGATAAATATCAAAATAGCACATAGAGATCTGAAAACATACTTTTGCTTGGAGAGAACAGATTCATCACCCTGACTCAATTCCTTCCGCATTGTCCCTTCAATTTCTGCTGCAAGGGAATCCTAGAGAAAATAAGAGTTGACAAATTAGATTCAAATCTTCCTTCTGAAAATTTTAGCAGAAAATATCTGCAAAAATTACTTTTAACAATCTGTATTTGTTTGCCCAGTATCAGTATGCTTTGGACAAACCCTTCTGCCTCTGAAGGAATGGCATGTGGGACAATTTTCCACCATAACTACACCCATGTGTAACCAGGATGGGTTCAGTTTTCATTAGCAACATCTGCTAATGAAAGCATTAGCAGATGTTTGTGTTTCTTTATGTACTCTGTATGTTGGTTGCTTTAGTTAAGCTACAATTTTAACAGCACTTCTTACAAGTGTACGGAGTGATTCTGTACACACAGAGTAACCAACCAAAACCTGAAGAATTCCCAGATATTTTGAGTATATGAGATGCTGTGTTTCTTAAAGAAACATGGTTGAGTTATAAAATTAATGCCAACATCAAACAAGACACTAGCACAACCGAGCATAAGCTATAGAACATGCCAATTCCCTTATTAAAAAGAAATGGCATATAAAAAGGAAAAACAATTGCAGTGTCACAGTGTGTCAAGTGAACAGTTAGTTTCCTAACTGATTTCCTAAACTTCTCACAAGTGTACACATGGGAGAATCGAAACACCAACAGATCAGCTCCTTTGCCTACTACAAAGTATTTCTGGCTGCAGCTCCTGCAAAGGCTGTTGTGCTCCTAGAGCTGCTCCCTGCCACAGCTGTGTGTGCCACGCTAGAGGTGTTGGTTACCACAGGAAATGCTCCGTGGGACTGCGGGTGGCAGAGACAAGCGACAGAGCTGGCTCTGCTCCGCAGCAACTTCACTTCTTCCTGGGACTCGTGCAACATCCCCAGACACTCTGCATTCCGATCCTGCAACTCATGGAGCTGGAAGAGAAGAGAGGCCATCACATGATCTCTTCCGAGAGAAGACAGAGTGAAACTGAATGAACTCCTACAGTAACCCAGAATGGCTGATTCAACACTAAGATTCTTCCAACTGCAGGGCACATGCTCACAACTGGAATGGACAACAGTCAGCACAGCACCTCTAGTGGTTTTAGTGACAAAGCACAAAGATTCAAAAGAGGAAAAATCATGATGAAATTCAAAGGAAAAAAATGTAAATACACTAACTACTGATGCAAAAGAAGCAAAAAAAGAGAACTGCCTTAAAATCTAATAAGCCACAGTACTGTTTATATAATCAGTAATATTCACACTAATGCACTCTTTTTCTCATAACTAAGAATAGTAAGACCTCCCTATTTGAAACACGCTCCTTGCCTTTTATACTCCTGTTAATTACAGAAACATTTGTGTAGGCTTAAGTAAAATAATTATTCTTTTCCTCCAATCATATGACTCAACACAATCAAAGATTAAAATCCTACACGATTAAGAAGCAGTAGTTCCCACTCTCTCTCTGTTTTCTTTCCCCTGTGTTCTATCCCAAAAATTTATCTAAATGTATGTGATAGAAGTCTTAAGTACCTCTGCTGTCAGTTGTCTCTGAGCATCTTTGGAGGCTTGTAAGTGAAGTTTCAGCTCCTCCTTCTCAATCACATTCTGAAAGCACAAAAAAGTGCTCATCATTTTCTCAGCTGATTTCCCCAAGAGACTGATCCTCTGCCAGACTTTCCTGGAACAGCCACTCTCTTGCAGTGCAACCCCGTGGCTTGCCAAGTCAAATTCTGCTGGCTGCAAGCACTGGCATGCACATGCTGCACAGACACCTGTGTGCACGTGGGCACTTTATCAGCATCCCCTTACTTCTTTGAGTTTATGCTGAAGCTCAACAATCTGGGACAAAAGGGATGAGATCTCTTCCTGGTAGCGAATCACCTCCTCACTCTTCTCTGACAGCTCCTCTGTTATCCTGGAAATCTGAGCATTTGTTTGCCCTACGAAACACAGAAGGAACTTAGCTGAGACCTTCTCCCACAAACCAAAACCAAAAAACAACCCAAACTTAACCCCAGAAAGGATGAGTGAAAGTCAACAACAATCTACAAAACCACCAACAGTCTTAGGAAATCAATTCATAATACATAAAAGTAAGGTGCGGTGCCTTAGAACATCCATAAGGAAAAGACTAACAGTGGGGGATGAGGAAAAAGAGTTAATTTCAAATGCAGGTGTAACATATAAAGAATTAAGCAGGCAGAATCGGAAATACACATGACCAGTATGTGAAATGACCACAATAAAACAATTTCAAATGACATAACAACTCATGACCAAGACCAGACTTGGAATATGCCGGAAGAGTCTGGTTCTGAATTAATCTTGTTATTAACTACCATTTTAACCAGAGGCATTTTGTCAAACCTTGTCAACTGTAACATACACTCTTGATCCTGGTCACATCTATTCCCCAGAGATCCACCGAATACAATTCCCTGATTCTCCTTTTTTTCTTTTAGCAAGCACTTCACAAAGTGAGATGACAAAGCTACTCCAAGAGCTGAAATATTTTTATGCAGTTAGCCTTGTTCGTACATTTGCCCTGAAAGCATTGCACAGTCATAAGAAAATCTGATCAATCTTGCATAAAGGTCACACTACAACTTTAGTGCTTGCTGTAGCTCACACATTTACTGCAGAACAAGGCCCTGCTTATGGGCCTGCGGGCATTTAAGCTGAGTCAGATACCTTTTTCTTGAAAATGCAAATTTTAAAGCTGTAGGCAACACAGCTTTAGGAGAAGATTCTTTCTGTGAGTCTAAATTACCTAGCATGCCTACTCATGCTAAAGAATTGAATAAAAAGTGAGCTCACAGACATTCTCACTGAAGGAAAATAGGAGAGCATATTTGAACTAACTCCTATTTGCAAAAGATGCATATTTTCTCAGCAGGATCAGAGTAAATTAACCAACTAAGTATCAATTCATAGTATTTTATGGCCATCTGTAGCAAGAAAAATAAAGCAGCAACCCAGTCTTCTTTACGGTGGTTCTATAGAAAAAAATAACCTTAAATATAATTTAAGGTTATTATGCACAAAGGAAGTAGTACACATCAGATGACTACAGATAAAAAAAGGTATTGTTCTTTACTGTTTCGGAATACTTAGCACACATTTATGTAAGAGTAGCTGCAATACTTTGCAAATAAGCAATCCCCAAAGCAAATACAAAGAAATTAATTAAGCCACTTGCTAATTTAAGTGCTTTGGTTCATAACATGTATTTTAAAACTAACGTGTTCGTAGCTTTAAGAGTCTATACACTGACCCATTTCAGTGTCAAGTGTGCTGAATAGACAAGAAGATTATTTTGTTGGTTTTCTAGTGTCTGTAGGATTCAGTTTAGGAAGTTTATGGACATTACCTTTTGTGTTCATTTTCCCCTTCTAAATATGACACCAGCGTGAAACTTGATGAAATACAGAAACAACCTTGCACCTGGGCAAAGGGCAAGACTTCAACGATTGGCATAAATTACTGCAGCTCATTTTTTGATTCAGGGTTAACTAAGAAGATGCAGGCACAATGTATTTCACCTACCATCCTGCCTTGCAAAATACAGCCTGGATACTCACGAAGTTCTTTGACACAGTCATTGACCAGCTGCTGCTCCTTCTCTTCGTATGTAATGGTTTCTGACTTCAGATGGCAAGCCTTTGAGAAAATTATTCGTTTATCAGTAACAATTTCAGTTTATCTATCATGCTATAAATTTTTACTTCCAAAATTCTTGCAAATGAATTGTGGAGTCTCCCCCCTCTCCTTAAAAATTCTATGCAACTGTGTTTTCCACCATAACCTGTTTCCTAGAATTTTACAGGTGTTTTGAGTGGAAGACAGACACATGAACAAAGCCCAATCTCTTGGCTGTAATAAAAAATTGCTGCAAAAAAAGATGTAATTTGCTAGGAAATGTGAACCAAGACAGAAATCAGAAATAAGCAATTTAATTTGCTTCAAAAAACTTAAGTTAAAAAAAAAATCTTAAAAACTGACTGATGTTAGTCAACTCTCTTATGGCACTGAAAATCTCTTGGTAGAACAGCTTTTCTCCATATTCTCAACTTGTCTATTTAGACTAAATTTTCTGGGACACAGACTGAGTATCACAACATATCTAAACAATATGAAGCACTCTAGTTTCCCACTTCTCTTTTGATTGTGAGGACAGTAATATTAAATTTAGCACAGACAAGTCTTCTATACTAAGGATTGTTTGCCAATAAGGGACTCACACTGTAAAACTCAGCAAATGGTTTTGAAGATTATCCCAGAAAACAGTACATTTACAGAAGTGCAGGCAAATACTCTTTACATAGTGCTGTCACATGAAAAGAAATAAAAAAGCAAATAGAGGTTCACTGTAATCGAGGCTATTTCAAGTCACTGAAGCTTTCATTATACCACAGAATGATTAAGCCCTGGCTGGTCTGTAAACTTGTGCAATCATATACAGGCTTAGGAGCAAAATAAAGGCAATCTGATCCTCTCTTTCTTATCTTACAGCACTACTAAAGTATCCAGCTGGTCTTAGGGAGTTTTAGAAGAATGTGCATCTCAGGCTGAGTATTTTGGAGACAAAACAAGAGCAGAAGTGTATTTTGTTAACTAGTCTAGTACTGGTTTAACAAGCTTATATTGGGAAAGGTTCACATAAAAATAATCAAAACACCATGCACACACACACAAAATAAACCCTCACCCTTCTTACAAACAACACCCCCTTTTCTTAAAGGAAACAAAAAGAACCCATGTTTAAACAATGTCCTATTTTACAAGTTCCACTCTTCGCTACCAAAGGAAAGACAATGCATCCGTAGATTCCAGTTCTTGGAACCTTTGCTGTTGGTTCCATTTTATAGCCATTTTTTGTCTGGCCATTCAGGCTCTATCCTTCCAATGGCACATCTAGTGCCTGTATTCAGGTTTTACACACACGAGACACCAGTTAAAATAGAGAAACTAATCACATAGTCACAACTAAGTGTGTCTTTAAAATAATTTAAGCGGAAGCTTATTAACCCTTAAATACCTTCTGAAAAAAACAATGGCAACAGAATGGAATTCTCCAAATACTCCTGCTCATTGCAGTGAGATTTACATTAAAACAAACTGCATGAGCTTGAGGGCCTGATGTGTCCAAGTACTTTCACTGGGTGCTTATGTGTGTTCCCATGCTTTTTCATGTATCACAACTGCACTGAGAACAGACTGCTAGAGAACTCTGGAGACGATGAGGAATGAAGGAAACAGAAGGATGTGGGCATGGAGGGGAAGCGCTCAGGAATGATTTGCATACAGTGACACAAAATAGCCATGTGCTTCAAGAGAAACCCC
>WAAG01036631.1:6339-19731 GCA_013390105.1 Tichodroma muraria | reverse complement strand
AAAGAAGTCTGGTTTTAGCTTGTTGTCTGTCTCATTCAGAGGATCTGAGGATGTAGCAGCCTCCCTCACGGGCTAACAAGATGTCAGGAGTGGGCTGGCAATGGCAGTGTCCTCAGCTGGCACCACCAGGGCTGGCCAAACATGTCTAGCCACAGCCATATTTTTCAGACCCAAATCTAGAATGTTAAAGCACAGTCCACTTTTTTTTTTTTTTGCTACTGTTTTTGCTTTCTCTTTGATCTTTCCAGCTCTGCTCTCTTCTAGCCATTTGCATTTTTGAAAACAGGATGAACTGGTTTAAAAATGGAGATTTATTTTTGCTTATTTTTTTTTGTATGACTTCTGTAGAACTGAAACTTCATTCCCATCCTTTTAATTAGTTTTTCAAAATCCTGGACTGCTGAAAAAATTTTCAGTATGGACCTGAGATCTTTATTTGCTGTGACACAGGAACATAAACACTGGTCTAGGCACCCAGGGTCTATCAAGCCTGCACTCATGTGTCTAAAAACAACCCAATCAATGAAGCAACCCAAACAATGAAGCAACATTCCTCCAATGGAGCAATTTAATCCTTTAAATTAAAGGTTAAATTAAACCTTTAATTTAAGGGGATTAAAGTGGGATGGCTTTTTTCATAACTTACAGGGATTTCAAACTGTGGCAGAAAAATTCAGAAATCTTTCAATTGAAGCCTTCTAGGATGCTGTAGTTATCTCATTATTTTGAACATTGATTAATTATAATTTTAAGAGTAGAGGGTTTGATTTCACCAGTTCAGTAATGTTGTTATTATCAATATTACATTTTTTTATTTTGACCTGCATAACTACACAAGACTTTTCAGATGTCCAACTCACAATACCAAACTAAACAACCCCAAAACTGTATTGTTTGACATTATGTGTCACATGGGCAGGGTACCAAAAAGGTTTGAACTGTTGGATCCCAGCCCAAAATGATGCCAAAAAAACTGATAGCACTAACGGACCATGAAAAGACTCTGTAACCTCAAGGTGACCTTGCAGTGTGGATCTTGCTTCTTTATTTCGTATCTATGACTAAATTCTTGATTCAGCTGCTTGATCTTGGAAATTACAAGAAATTTTCTCTTGGCTCTTATATTTAGCTAACTTTACTGCAGAGAAACTTTTGTCAATTCTGCTGTTATTGTAATTAGAATGCAACAAATATGCTGCATGAGGAAAATAACCAATTTTTACCAAAGATTTAGTGAAATAAACCTGTCTTTTCCCTCATACTTTTACTGGATGTCAGGACATATGGAGCTATGATTAGATAGATGACTTTAAGGCTGTGATAGTTTCTTGTTTTCTAAAGAGAGAAAAGAATTATCTTTGAACAAAAGCAAGTCAGTGTCCAATGAGCATCTTCTTGTGGCTGTCTTTGTTCTCAGTGTGCGACAATCGCTTTGAAGACTCATTTTACTACAAGGGCACTTATGTGAAGAGTAGCCCACAGGACCCTGCAATGGTGATTAGTCTTTGTATACTCTCCGATCCTTTGTGCCAGACCTTCAGCATGACAGTTCAAATGGGTTAGGAGTTCACTCTCACTTAATTAATCCCAGATTTTGTTCATATGGCACACATCGTTGGTGGCAGGACTTGCAAGCAGGACTGCATAGGTATGAAATCAGCAAGCAATGGCTTCATTTTGTTTTGTGGTTCTCTGTGAAGCAGGCCTCAATCTAGCAAAAAACCCCAACCAAGTGAGCTGAAACAACCCCACATATACAGATATATTTTTCAGAAAAAATATCTAGATAAAAACTTCAAATGTACATTTTAAGTGTTATTTCCAAGACTTGGAGTCACCGATTGTCAGAAAAAAATCTAAAAGCATTTGATTTTCCTTTAATATTACGGTCTTTCAGCACAGGATTTTAGGGAATCCACCTCCTTTACTGGTGCAGAAACCTAGAAAAAATAGAGCTGTCTAATAGGCCTACAGCAGTGAAATGTCATTAAAGTCCTGGAGGTTACTGCTTAAGTTGTCATGTTTAGAAGATGTGGTCGCTGAGACGATGTCCAGAGGCTGGCAGAAGGAACACTGACAGACAAGGGTTTGAACAACATCAGTGTGCAGAGGACACATTACCTTCCTCATGCCTGCCACTCTTCCACTGGTGTTGTCCAGATCTTGGATGAATCAGTTTTTGGTCAGAGTTTACCAATATTTAATCCAAGCAAAGCAGTGAGTAGGCAGGTAGGCAAGCAACAATGCTTTGAAAGATTCTGCAGGTTTAGTACAAAATGCATTTTAAGGTTATAGATTAAGGTTATAGAAAGAAAATTGCTTAATTTAGGGATTAATTTAAGAATTCTCATTAATTTCTTAATGTTTTTAATGCCATGCTGCACAGCTGCTCCAGGGTCTGTCTAATTCTGGTGGACAAAGAAGTGACTGCACTTGTACAAGCCTCTGTTGCCTGGGCTATATGTATTATTGCACCCAGAATAGCTGAAAATTAAGGTACTAGGACATGGGTAAATTCTGCAAGCCTAAATGTTGGAGGCCATCTCTGTGTGAATGTAGACTTTGATAAAAGAAGTGTCTAAATTACATAACAGCATGCCCAAAAAATCTAAAAAAAATTCAAAGGCACATGGTTGATGACCCTTGTCTTTCAACACAAAGGGTCCTTCTCTCTGTAGTACAATGCCTTACACTTTGGCCTAAGATAAACTTTTGTCTAAGAGCCAGGAATGAACCCCTCAAAGAAGGAAAGGTCTCCATAGGGCTCACTGCATTTTTTCAACCTGTACTCTGGAAAGGAACAATACCTGTGGAAGAGCAATTCAGCCAGGTCTGCTGAAGGCAAAAACCAGGTACACTGTTCTGAGGAATTAATGCAGCTGTAGGTCACAATATCAGTTGTGCCACTTAACATGCAACTATCGGGTGCTTAGATGCTAGGGCTACCTCTCTAATAAATTTAAGTGCAGCCAGGACTCTTGTCTGGCGCTGAGGACACCTAGTATGGATCACTGCCAAAATCAATACTGCTAAATGCCATTAAATACTACATCAGTATATTAAAATCTCTTGCTCCGCAAAACAGGGCAACTGCCTGTTGGGAATGGCTCCTGCCATGTGCTAGTCTCAGAATCATGCCTGGGAACAATTTGAGAAATTGCTGAAGCGGGCCAAAAATATGCCAGAAACTTCTCTGATAATTTAAAACTGTAGAAAATTGACTTGCAGAGCCTGGGAATATTCCTTCTCCCTGCTGAATTTATAGTGTAAGTGTAGCCTGTAGAAATTAAGGCAGTCTAAGATACTGTAGAAAATAGGGTTTCAGGAAATATGGATCACTTAATGCAGCAACTCAATTCACCCAATTATCTGCAACTCTACATTAATTCTATGTCTAATTAAGTATGTTTCCTAGAAAAGATTTTATATGATGAAACATTAATTTCTTATTTCTTATTATTGTTTTGTTAATTTTAAAGTACAAATTCATCAGACTTAAGGAGAAGAAGTGCAGTGTTTATAAACTAGGGATTGGCAGGTAACACAGGAATATATCAGATCATTGAGAGAAGGGATTAGCTTCACAGAAGCTAGATGCAATTAGAGGTGTTAGGATCAATGAGCTGAAACATTCTTTCATTTACGTGTCTGAACTATGTTTGAAAGTTCAATTTTTTATTTAAAGTCTGTTAATAAACTTCTTTCCTGCATGTATAGCAGCCTCAGTTTTTCTGTATAAGTTTTTAAACTATTCTTTGTGGGTGAAGATATGGAATAATTAGTATTCTGACAGGTTCATATTTTTATTTAAACTATGCATTATTAAGCAGGCAGTGCGTATGCAATGGCATAAAATCATTTGTTCCATCAAGATATTCTTTGCATGACAATATGCACCTTGTTCTCTTGACTATGAGATGCAAAAATTCTTTATGAGCTTGCTATATTTAAAGGCAAAAGGAAAAAGCACTAAATCAGGCAAATACTGAATTTCATCTGGCCATGTGTTGCAGATAAAAAAAACCCTGAGTTAATCCCCACAAAGTTAAATCTTTACATCTTCAAAGAAAAATATAATTTTCCTTCTGAGACTATTACATCTTTTGCTATGTAATATTATCACTAATAAAGATTGCATGTTAGCAAGAGAGAGGCCCTGGGTAGGTTCAAGCAATAGACAGTTTTGTGGTTTCTGTTGTTAACAATCTGTCAAAGTCTGGCTCCGAAAACAGTGTAAAGGAAGAAATAGAAAGAGAAAGAAAGAGAGAGCGGAAGGAAGAAGAGAAAGAAGGAAGGAAGGCTGGTTGACTTAATACAGGGGCACAAATTAAAAGCAGGGAAAAAAAGAGTGAGAAGAGATCAGGGCTCAGGGAGGAGAGATGAAAGTAAAAGAAAAGACAAACATACACAGCTAAGGCCAGAGTGCAAGTCCTTTCAAGTCCTCATTAACCCCCCAGTAAAGAGTTTCCTTGTGAACATTTAGCCTTTTCATTGAGCTCTTCTTTTTCATTGTCAAATGTCAGCTGTGAAACGTTTGGACACAGCAGTAACCCTTTAAAAACCTCTTTCACAGAGTGCACCAATGCACCACTATGTTTTAGCTCCATGAGCAGATGCACTAATGTGAACAGTGTATTAAACCAATGTGTGAGTGCAAAATCACACCCATGTCTGTGTGAGCAGCTGTGCAAGAACTAGGAAACTAAAATTTCCCTGGATACAACCTGAGCACCAAAGTCACCACGGCAGCATGATTGTGAGGGGAGGATGAATGCTCACTCGTGGCTGATTTCTTCAAAACCCCCCCAAGAGGTCATGACTGCCTCATTCATCTTTGAGGGCCTCGGAGCTGCTGTCACACAGGGATGATGGCACTGCAGCCAGGGATGGCTCCTTTCTTGCAAGCACAAGGCCAACATCCAGGCTCTCTCACAGAGAGCTTAAACATGTGCTTAACTTTTCAGTTCATAAGTAAACCCATTAACTTCAGTGTAGCTTTTCACAGAGGTGAAGCTCAGCTGAGGACTGGGATTTTTTGAAAGCCTTGAAGTACAGATCCCTAACAGAGTCTGAAGTATTTTGAATCTAGAAAGTTCCTTCCCAGGGCAAATTTTCAACAACTCTGTAAATAGGTTTGATATAGGGTGTTATATGATTTAGAAGTGACAAAAACAGAGTGATATTTACAAAAAACTCATAAGAGGTTTTTGTTTACTAGAAGTTCATTCCTTGCCAATGGTAGTTTGTTTGTTCTTTCTTCATTTATTGATGCCAAGGAAAAAAAGAGGGGAAAAAAAGCCAATTATTTAAGAAGGTCAAATGTGTCCCAGCCTAAATTGTGAATTACTTAAATAACAGGATATGTCACAAAACTGACATCAGTGTTTCTCTTCAGTCCCACCCAATGATAATGAGAAGCCATTTGAACACTTTCAGCTGACCAAAATAAACAAATATCTTGTGCAGACCCTGTTGAGAGCTTGATCCAACAAACCTGTATCCAGGCAAATAATTCTTTGTAAAATTAGAAATCTCTCTAACATTTTCTTATTCAATAAGTAGGGTATGTTTGGATTACTGCATTAATGAGCATGTACAGGATCAGGTAAAAGAAATTAGCCCATATTTCTCTTCTTTATGAAGAAGACATCCCACAGAAAACTGCTGTCATCTTTAAATCTTATTTTGGAGGGAATGAGACTTTTGTGGAAGGGAGGAGAAAAGGCAAGAAGGTAAGAAGGAGAAATTCTGCACAGTTTAGCTACTAAGAATAGTTACCAATTATTTTACTACCAAATGGTACAGAGAAAGAACAACAGGGAACAATGAAAACATTCCTGTGAGAAAGAATAGGAAAACGTTATTTGTAATGAGAAAAACATAGGCAGCACACTTGGAAGAATGGTTTTCAAGGAAACCCCTTTTCACCGAGATGAGAAGCAAATGGAACAAGGCTCTGAAGTGGAAGCATATGTGCTCACTGAGGGGGGCTGACGTAATTGTTCAAGTGGATCTTGGCCTCCTCCAGAAGAGCACGTCTTTGTGGAGGATGGCAGAAGGGTGCGTGGCAGCAGCAAGGGAGGGGTGTGACAGGGAGCTCTCTTTCAGCTGAGGTGACGTCAGCCGCCTCCCTACTGCTGTCCTTGGAGTCCACAGCACCTCCCAGGCACCTTTGTCTGCAAGAACAAGCTGCAGCCTCCTCTCTGCTGTGTGACATGCTGGTTGTAACTATTCCATGGCTTAACGTAGGTATTTGTCACGCTTTGTCACCAGTCTGGCCAGAAACACCCCTAAAATGGATCGTGTGGTTGTCTGAGTCCTGAATCCGTAGGGCTGGACCAGGACAAAACCCAGACAAAGAGAGTGTGTCCAGGCCATAGATACAAGGTGGCATTTGCCTTGGCAACAGCCCCTGCTGGCAAATCTCATCTTGCAGGGGAGTCAGTTATTGCACGTCTGCCTGTACATCTTAGCCCAGATACCAGGCAGCCCCTTGGAAGGTTCCTGTCCTCAGCTGCACACACTCAGTAATATCCTTCCACTCTGTACACACATGGTACAGTTTCTGGCACATGAATTTATCCTTACTACTTATTTCATTTGGCCTTCCCTGATCTGAACCCTTAAAATAAACGCCTTTGTTGTCCTTTAGGCATTCCCTGAGGAGTGTTGGTATTACAGGAGTTTCCATTGCTATAAAGATAAAAGCAGAGGCTCAGTGCAATGAAAAGGTTAATTGATGTCAGTACGTTTTGGAGAGGGATGCTAGGAAGGAGGAGTGTGCAGTTACAGCAATAACCAAGACAAAAGATCCAAGCTCTTTCCCCATCTGGGCAAAAGCTCTCTTGAATGACTTAGGGAAGCCACTTCTATTTTCTGCTGATGTTGCTGCTATTTTGCAATGTATCTAAGCGTGCCCACCTGATTGCAGCCATGAGCTGCATGAAAGCATGTGAAACTATCGCTCAATCTGAGTGAGAAGGAAGGAAAAGCAACCAACATACGTGGCAGAGCAGAAGGGTAGAGTTATCACTTTGGACCAAATGAGCCAGCAGGGAACACGGATCACCAGCTGCCACCAAATGTTACAGCAGAGGTGAGTTTCAAAGAGACAGCATTACAGACTTGGGGACTGGGAAGCTCTTCCTGTGCACAGGGTGCAGCAGGGGATACCACCCAAACTTTTTAAGAGAAAATTAGGGTAACACGTAATAAAAAATGGAAAAGCAAGCAGGGAAATTAACAGCAGTATGCTAATAATGTTATTGACATATTTTTTTTCAAGTTCCAGATGTAATGAGTGAAGCAGATACAAACACAAGCATCCCCTCTGCTCCTCACTTCCCACCTAATCCAGGGCATAACCTCATCTGATGTAGGGACTGAATAGCTCTTGGAACATCTCCTTTTATTCTAGCCAAAGCAATTTTGCAGAGTAAATGCCTGTTATTTAAAACATAGTCTAAATAAGCTGTCTTTGACAAAATGGAATAGACCATGAAAAAAGAGCCATTTTAATGGCATTTATGAGAAAGTGTTACTTTTTGATGATGAGGTAGTTGTGAGTATCTGGAACTTGTAAACATTTTCCTTATACACCTAGAGAGCATGGGTTTATGATGTAAAAGAGGACAGGCAGGTAGGGATATAACTTTTATAACCTACAGGAGGGTAACCAGGTAAGACAGAAAAAAATTAAGTAGTGGCACTAAAATGTTTACAGCTTTATTGTACGTCTCTAGCTTGAAAGCAGTAAATGATTACAAAGCATTATTATCTCATCCCAAGAGCTCACTCAACACATAAGGAAAAATAAATAATTCACTTTTTACATTTAATTCAGTCATTTGCCTGTTTACATTGAAACTGGCTGCTTTAACTCCCCAAATGTTTAATATCAAGTAGGTTCAAAGAAAAGTATAACTCCTCAGCAATGAATTTCCTGACTTTGCTCTTTCTGTTTAAAAAAGATGATAAAATGGATTGCAATGTTTTACAGAATTTCAGTATTTATTGCATATCAAAGCTATTGGCCTAGCATTTTAGAACGATTTACAGGTTTTTGTCTTCAGATGTCACATAACAACTTTAAGTCTAATCTCAACGAAAGATGCTAAATTGCCAAAGTAGTTTCACAACTGTCTGGAGTCTTAAACCTTTCACACCGGAATTTTGTTCTGCAGGATCCAAGAAGTATGTGAATAAAGAAAAAAAGGAAATAAGTGAGCCAGCTAAATCATTTGTACAGTGATTAAGTGAAAATACTGCAGTGACCCTTAAGCTGATGAAATGAAACCCTGCAGGAAGCAGAAAAGCAATAAACAAAATGGCAGAGGTTGTTGAAGACTATGGACAAGGTGGTGTTACCAAATACCAAGCCCTGGGGCAGACCCTGTCCTGCAGTAGAGGCACTGTTTCCCTTATCCTCCTCTAATGCAGAAACACTATACTCTACTAGGGTTTCCCAAACATTTACAAAGCACATTTCCCTTTTAATCTCTAGTGAGTGTATCTTTCCCAAATCTACTGCTGCTCCCTTCTTTCAGGGTGAGAGACCAAGAGCGAGGGTTAAATGCTTGTCCTCTCCTCCCTGTTCCTGCCCTGACTGAGTGCTGATAGCAATTAAAGTTGTGTAATTAGCAATTCTCTTGCTATGGCAAGCACTGACAGCCAATACTTACAGCTGATTCTCACTTTGTCTTGCTGGAGGAACTGAGCTGCTGCTGATTTCTGCTGTCTAAAATTTCATGACCCTTTTGAATGCTCTTGTGACCTTCAAGGAGTTCATGACCTTCACTGAGAAACATTGTACCATTTCTATAAAACACTATTATTTTTTCATGGGTAAATATTCCTGTGTTCCCAAGTGCACTCACAGCTTGCAATGGGCCCCTGCAACCGTCAGACACTGGGCACAGACTTGCACAACCCTGGCACCCCAGACGACATCATGTGTTATCTCTGTAGCTGCTCATCGCTGATGCTGTGCAACATCCTGCCAGTCCAAAGGGCAGAGGCAGCCCCAGGCCGAAAGGAGAACGAAGGAGAGTCATGTGTTGTGACCTCAGAGCGAGATAGGCAAGCACACAGAAAACATCATCTCATGTCAGCTGGACAGCTGCACCAGGCCCCTGGGCCCCACTGACACCTGCACACAGTGGAGATCTCCAGCAGGAGATTTAATCATCATATAACTGAAACCAGCACCCTGTGGCAAGGTGAGTGGCTCCAGTGCTGGCATGATCCACTATGGAATGTTCTAGCGTGGTGCTTGGGGTGCTTGGAGAGGTTTCCCAAACTGGAAGGACCTCAGGGGGAGCTGAGAGAGCCCCCAAAAGCCTGCAGCTCACATGACAGCAGATGTTGGGACCTGGGTGGGGTTGGAAGCAAAGGCAGCCAGAAGCTCTCATGCCTGTAAAAGAGCCACTTAGGCAGCCCTGGTGATCCGCAGTGACGGCAACAGGGAGACAATCTACACAGCAGCTGGCACAGAAGGTGTGCAGGAAAGGCACTGAAGACCTGACAGCTTGTCAGGGAGCAACAGTAATCCCCCAAGAAAGTCATAGACTTGTTAAGCCTTGCTCCCACTATGAAGTCTACGGGCCCTGATGAACACATCCATCAGGTACACGCAAGGCTACTGAGGGAGCTGGTGCAAGAGCTTGCCAAACAACTTTCAATTATTTACCAGCAATCACAGCTAATTGGAGAGGTCCCAGTTGTCCAGAAGTGAACAAATGTACCACCCATTTACAAGAAGGGCAGGCAGGAGGATCTGGGGAGGTACAGGCCTGTCAGCCTGGCCTCGGTGTCAGGGAAGGTTATGAAGCAGACCATCTTGAGTGCCATTACTTGGCACATACAGGACAACCAGGGGATCAAGCCTGGCCACGATGAGTTTATGAAATCTAGGTTCAGCTTGACAATACCATCTCCTTGAATCACAGGGTGAGTCAGTTTGTGGATAAGGGAAAGGCTATGCATGTTGCTTACCTGGACTTCAGTCACCAAAGTCTTTGACATCATTTTCCACAACATTTTCCTGAGAAGCTGGCAGCCCATGTTTTGGATGTATGCACTCTTGACCAGATAAAAAACTGGCTGGATGGCCAGGCCTGGAGAGTAGTAGTGAAAAGCGTTAAATCCAGCTGGCAGCCAATCACAAGTGGTGTGGTTCATGCTCGGTTCTGGGGCCAGTCCCATTTAATATCTCTGTCAATGATCTGGATGAGGGGATTGAGGGCACCCTCATCATGTTTGTAGATGATGCCAAGTTGGCTGGAAGTCTTGATCTGCTGGAGGGTAGGAAGTATCTGCAGAGGGATCTGGACAGGCTGGATCATGGCCCAAGGCCAGTGGTGTGAGGTTCAACAAGGCCAAGTGCTGAGTCCTGCACCTGGGTCACAATAACCCCCTGCAGTCCTACAGGCTGGGGAATAGTGCCTGGAAAGCTGCCCTTGGAAAAGGACATGGAGGTGCTGGTTGGCAGTGACTAAACATGAGCCAGTGTGTGCCCAGATGGCCAAGAGGGACAATGGCATCCTGGCCTGGGTCAGAAACAGTGTGGCCAGCTGGATCAGGGCAGGGATTGTCTCTCTGCACTTGGCACCTTGAGTGCTGTGTCCAGTTCTGGACCTCACTGTGAAAAGGACCCTGAGGTGGTGATCCAGAGAAGGGCAACAGAGCTGGTGAAGGGTCTGGAGCACAAGTCTGATGAGAAACAGATGAGGGAGCTGGGGGTGCTTAGTCTGGGGAAAAGGTTCAGGGGAGATTTTATCACTCTGCAATTCCCGGAAAGGAGGCTGTAGCCAGGTGGGGATTGATTCTTCTCTCAGGTAAAATGCAAAGGAACAAGAGGAAAGAGCCTCAAGTTGCACCAGTGGAGGTTAGCTTGAATATTAAGAAAAATTTCTTCACCAGTGGTTGGCAAATGGTTGTTAAGCATTTGAACAGACTTCCCAGAGAAGTGGTGGAGTCACCATCCCTGGAGGTATTTAAAAGCAGTATAGATATATTGCTTAGGGACATGGCTTAGCAGTGAACCTGGTTTAGGAGTGGACTTGGCAGTGCTGGGTTAATGGTTGGACTTGATGAAGTCCCTATGATTTGCATTACTTCTAGTTGACTCCTTCCTTTCCCTGGGACAGAACTGGATAGTGCTGATGGGCTCAACCTTGGCACTCCATCCTGCCATGGAGATTTTCTATCTGAAGTTTACTCCATACCAAATGGAAAAGCAAAAATTCATAGGAAAACAGTATCAAACGGCAAAGCCATCTGATGCAGAAGGAAGAGAAGAAAAGGGCAGGAGACTGGCTAATATATGATACAGAAAGACCAGGAATAAATTCTGAATACCAGTCCAGAAGCCATGCACATGAAGTTTACCTCTTCTAACTTAGAGACCCCCAAATTTCTTTATTGAATATGGTCATCTGAAAGTGGTATAAATTTATGCATGCAAGGAAAGATGACACATCCCTTGCAAAATACTTATAGATTAATAGTGAGAAAGCAAGCTAGAGTCTCCACCAGAGAACAATTCAGCACAGAAAAGGAGTAGTAGCAGGAGCAAGCATTCACATGAAAATCTCTGGTTTGATTCATAGATCCCAGCATAACTGGGGAACCCCTGTGCTGCAGTATCAGGATTTGGAATCAAGCACGGAACAGTGTTGAGCCCTGGGAGCATTTCACACAAGGCAGGCAGGCAGGCAGGCAGGCAGGCAGGCAGGCAGGCAGGGTAAGGCAGCCTTGGATTTGGTCCCAGCTTGAACTCCCTTCTCGATTTTAAGCAGCCTGTGAACAAACATTTACTACAGTAACAGCAAACAAGTGAGTCTCTGTAAGGTGTAAAGATGGGATGCAAATTACAAACATATGTAAATTGAAATAGTTTAGGTTAATTTCTTGGTACTGAATTCAGCGACTAAGTGCTTATTTCAGAATGCTCATTCCATGCCTTGAGCTACTGCTTTGTCCATTTCTTCAGTTGCAGAAAGCAATTTAGCATAATCCTTCTACTGTAATGTCCAGTTTTTCCATAAAGATTACAGATGAAACCAAAAGACCTCATTCTAAAGAAGGCTTACTGCTTTGCAAAGCTGGCCACTGTGTGTTTAACTACACCAGAATGGTCCTTTGGAGAACAGAGGGAAATCTCACATTTGGGAGGATGCAATGAAGGAGTCCCAGACAACCTAAACAATCCTTGTTTGCCAAACAATGTGTGTGAGGCTTAAAAAATGATGAATTCAAAACACATTTCCCTGCTTCACAACAACTGGAAAATACCTTTCAATCAAATGAATAATAAAACTCATTGAAACCAGTGAGGCTGATTATCATCTAGCTTTAATCACTGTAATGCTACTCGCATGAATGTGACTGCACCCACCAGTTGATATCATCTGAGGATCTGCTCCAGGGATCTGTGTAAGGGAGACTGCAAGATAATGATGGGAGACCTTTAAGTTTTTGGCACACAGGGCTGGCTGTAAATCTCAAAGTCAGTTCCCTTACCTCCTCTATTGGAATACTATAGATTTACTTTTTTTCTCACGGTATTTCTGCTTCTATCTTTGGCTTTCTTTGACTTCCAGCTGAAATATGGATGTTAAAAGAAACACACAAATTATTTTTAAATGTTGCTCAGAAATGTTGCTGCATTGTGGGGGATGAAAATTCAAGTCATTGTTAATTTTACTCCAACTATTCAAGCAAAAATTATGAGACACTATGTTTCTTTAGAAAAAATAAAATGTTGAGGTCTGTTTATCTAGGATATTCAATATTATAGACATGGCCTCATGAGATGTGGTCCATGCAAGTGGGACATTCAGCCTTTTATTCAACTAGTCTTGCTAATTATATAAGAGAAGTTTTAATCAAAGATTTCCTGGGTTTTGTAGAAGAATTTAAGTTACTGGAAAGACAGACTTTGTAAGTTAGTGGAGAAAAGGTTGATGTTTACAGACAAAATTTTATAAAGCATTTTAAAAGTGCATGCAAGCTATCAAAATAACTTCAAAACCTGAAAAATTTAATATAATTTTTTTTTGGCGGAGTTCAGTTTGTTTCACTCTCCTTTCAATTGTGGATGATGAAATTATTTAAACAGCTTTCTATCCCCATTCCCAAAATCTGCAACTTCCTGATGGAAGAGATGGATTTACTGTAATAGGGTGACTTTTTTCCCTGGAAAAGCTGAGCTAACTGGTTCCTCTGGCCCTTTGAGTTTGTGCAAGTAGGAAAGGCTGTAATTTAAGGGTAGGGGAAATGGTTCTTTGAAGTGTAAGATATATGTACTGCAGACAGGCCACCCAAATCTCTTGGGAGTTCACCACCTCTATGGTTCCCAGAGTACTAGCAAAGAGTTTTTCTGCACCTTTT
>WAAG01036618.1:1414-17994 GCA_013390105.1 Tichodroma muraria | reverse complement strand
TATCAGTTGAAGGTATTCCTACAACTAGATAAGCTGGAGCAAAGGAGGTGAGCACCTGGATATTTGTTTACTATTTGTTCTGAAGTGTGAGTGCACCAGTGTAGACCAGAATTATTAACTATGTTACTGATGATCAATCAGAGCAGCTTGTGATGAACTCCAGCCCATAGCCTAGCTGCCACCTGAAAAAACACCTTGCAGGTATTTTGTCTCTTTCTGCCAGGCAGAACCAAGTACCCAACATTGTGTGGCTCTTGGATTTAAACAGAAGACTTCAGCTACCAAGTGTAGCTTCAAGTGTCTCCCCTAGAGAAGTCCAGTCTCAAAAACAAGCTTCCCTTGACTAGTACCCTGCACACAGCAGCTGGTGAACCACAGCTCTCAGATACCCACACACAGCGTGTGGCAAACCTGGAAAAAATTGCAGTCTAGAGACAGAATGATACAAATTACATGAAAATAAATGATCTGGCTGACAACATGCTTACCTTCAAACTAATCACAAATCTACATTTGAATATTTTGAATAAATGTTTTCAGCACATCAGGATCATCAGGTGAGCTGAATGGCAGCTTCAGGGTCTCTGCTGAGAAATTCCAGATTATCTCGTGGAGCATGACTACAGGGGCAGCAGGTGAATTACAGCACCCTCTGCTTTCCATTTGCATTTGATATAAGATCTTTTTATGACTTCTAAACACTGGGACTTCAGTGTTGCATAAGCAGAATGACACCAGCAGAGAGAATTCAAACCCCAGATATTTTTGAGTAATCACTGAACCTGTACTGCCTAACTGCAGACAGGTTTTATGGTTTGTTTGTTTGTGTGACTATATCCAAAAGGTCTCATCTCCCACAAGAGGGTTGCCCTACTACACCTTATCTGCTGTAAAATTTTCTTGTTTGCTTACTGTAGTGCTTTCAGGGGTTGTTTTCGTGTTCTTTTGTTTTTCAAACACAGAGAACATCTTGGTTTGCCTTTGAATACATCTCACTTTCCTTTGCACAAAAACAGACAACATTCACCTTTCTCAAAGAATGGAATATCAGACACTGCTTATCCAAATTGCCTCTGAAGGGTCAGTCCCAGATGCTCCTGGTGCCAAACTTGTGCTGGTGAGAAGTTCATGCTTCCCTGTCAGTGAGCAGGATGCACTCCAGATAGAAATATTTCTGGCAGCAAGATATGGATCAGAAACCCCATGTCCCTCCACCAGATTGCATCACTTCAGCCTAGAGTAAAACCCTATAGCTCAGTGATAATACTACTGAGATTTTAGGGGCCTGCTTAAGCAGGTTTGTGAGGTTTTATAGGAATGTCCAACTCATGTGTTTTCTTGGGGTTTTTTAAAATTATTTGGACTAAGCATAAACCTCAGCCTGTGGCTGTGCAGCAAAACATGAAAATAAGGCAAAGACTAGCAGGTGGGTGGTGAGGAGGAATTAAAGCAATGGTTCAGTGGACCGAGCAATCTCATTTCTTGGCCTTAAATCCGTTTTTTTATCAACTGTCTGATGTAATTGTATGAAGAATAAAAATGTCTGTGAAAAAGGAAGAGCTCTGCAGGACACACCAAGGTGTCACAAGGTGATTGATCATGGCATCTGTTAAATCTCTGGGTAGCAAGTCCATACGCTTTCCACGAGCCTCAGAGAAAAAAAGTATGGAGTGGAGTCTATACTATACATGGCATCTACAACAGTCTCACTGATTGCTACTTCAAAAGCAGGAAAAACAGCAGTCCAAAAACTATGAAGATGAATAGAAANAAAAAAAAGGGCAATTTTCTCACTCATGTTCAAAAATTTGGAATAATTCTAATCCTTTCAGTAATACATTCAGCTGACTTTAAAACTGTGCATCATGTCTATTTCTGACGGCCAAAAAGACAAGCCAGATCTTCTCAAAAGTTATTTTCAGGAATCTACAGTTAATTGGCCCAGTACTCACAGAATAAATAATGTGCAAGAGCAAATAACACAAATGGGAGCCTTAAACATAGAGATTTATAGAGATTTGAAGTTCAATCTGCGTTAATGTCTCACCCTGCATCACCTGGGGGTTTGCATTCCTGCAGGGAGGACACCGGAGGAGCAGCAGTACTGCGAGAAGGCTCCTGCAACACACACCAGCACAGCACTGCAGGGACTAACCTCAATTTTCATCCTGGCTTTCTGCTGTCACACCAAAGGCATTTTACTCTGGAGATTAATCAGCTCATCCTACACATTCCCTGCTAATTTTGGCATCAACTGACCAGGCAGAAAGTGTTCTCCACCAGGAAAAGGAGAAATAAACATTTGCTTTCCAGGACAGCAGGTTGGTCTTTACTTCTCCTTGCCTGATTTCCAGACTGAGTAATGTAACTCTGCCTGTGGGATTGAGCGTTGAGGAGTGCCAGCAGGTTGGTGCACACGCTCTGCTGAAACCTTCCTTACACGGGGTAATTTTTCCAGGTATCAGTCACCACTGTTATGTTATTACCTGCTGCCACCAAGGACAAAAGCTCGTTGCACTTTCTGAGGATAGCTTTTAACTCATGACAAGTATAGGTTTGGTTCAGCTTCTTGTGGTTTATTTCTTTCTGACTTGGGTGTACTTACACTGTCTATGCATTTATACAGCTCCGCTTACTGCTAAAATCAATACCTTTCCATTGCAACAGTATGAGCACCATCACTCCATAAAAGAGGTATTTTAAATCCCTGAAGGCTTTACTGAGAAAAGCCCTCTGCATATCCATGCCCACATGCTTTTCTCAAGGTGCCATTTTCAAGTGCCTGTACAATCTTCATTTCTGAAACGTAGCAGGGTGAATAAAACGTAACCGTACTGTCACAAAAAAAGGACAAATACAAGTAGAACTGAGACTGTACAACCACATGGTGATCTTGTCACAGGATTCCTGAGGCACCAAATGCTTATTATCTCACTAAAGAAACATTCACTGCAGAGTTCCAAGCCTTCCTCACACTGCACTATGTCTTTGCACCAGGCATGGTATTAGCCAATTATTTATAAAAACTTTGTGAATACTGACTTTTCTTCTCAATAACCCCAAGCTGAGCAGATAACATTACCCACTTCTCAGTGAGCCTGTGAAGCAGAGGATAACAAAAGCCAAAACTGCTGAGAATACGCTGATTTTTAGATTTCCAACCAGAAATTCAAGCATCATCTCACTGCCAGTGAATTTTGCACTTCATAGAGGATTTGCCCATCCAAAACAGACATCCCAGGGACTGCAGTGCTTTGTGCGAGTACCCAGCATCATTACAAGGGTTAAAATCTGGACGTTTAGAAAGTTTCATTTTGAGACAATTGCCTGGAATTTTACAATTGTAGTTGCATAACAACAATTACACACCATATTCGAAATATTAAAAACAGATCTTCCAACTCAGCTCTTCCCATTGTGAAAACAGATTAATGATACAGATTTGACAGATTTTTCCTTCATCCTGGGCAGTGTGCTGTAGCCATGCTATCAGCCCTCACTTTCCATGAATTTATGTCCATCTCTACACTCTACCACCCTGTTTTCCCCGTGGAGATAGCAATAGGAGTCCCAGTAGGCAGAACAGAAAGCTGAAGGCTGTCAATGCACACATTGCTTTGTAACAATAATGTAAACAGCTCTTTGTAGCTTATTTTGGAAAACAAGATGAAAGTCTGACCTCAGCAAGTTAAATTTACTTTTGCATCTTCTAAAGTACAAAAACAGATCTCCCAGAAGTACTTTGGCATGAATAAGGTTGTTTTTTTTAATGAGTTTTGCTCCCCTGAGATGAATATCTCATTTTAAAAATAAATATAAGTAAAGCCAGCAAAACAAATCATTATTGTAACATGACAGGAAAAGAAAACATGGTTCTATGGTATGAAGAACATGCAAAGTTTCTCTAGAAAAAAAGTCACCCACTTAAGGAAGATTAAATAATTTTCTGGAGGTGACAGAACACTTAAGAGTGGTTGTACAAGTCAGCACTAAGGTCCCTCTATAACCCAGTACCTTCACTCCTTAAGCACTAGCCCAGATCAGTGTGAGAACATGTACTTCTGCCAATATTCTCCCTCTTCCAGGCCTTTTCAGGGATTCCTTGGCTAGATGTGGCTTCTTTGGCATTAGTAGCCCTCCATAGAGTTCCCTAAACTTGTCTGGTCTCCTCCTGAGCCACAAGAACTTTCAGCAGTCACAACATCCTTTAGGCAAAGTGTCTAACCACTCAATTACCCATCCTATGAAAATCCACTTTACTATTTATTGCTTTTAGTCTGGCTCCTGCTAGCTTCATTTGGTGTCCCACATTTTTGGTTGAAAAGAACTTAATCCCTGCTCATCATTTCCACATCATTCACAGCTATCACCTTTATGAAGTTCTTCCTCTGCTCCCACCTCTTCCTTAATTCCTTCCTACAGATCTGTCCTTCCCACTCCATAGCCATGGGCAGGTACAACATGGTGTCTCTCCAGCACACAAGGTTTGGTCAGGCAGGTTCTATACCTGGCACAGCAGGTGTTTCTTTTTCATTATCAACCAGCCCTTTAAAGCATAAGAGTTTATGAGCAGTGCCTTGTCCTAATTGCATTATTCCATTAGCTCAAAGAACAGAGCTTTATCTCACAGTAATCGAGGCAGCAGCAGCAGCCTGAGCTTCGTGAAGGATTACTGCCTTGAGCCCTGGGAGGAGCAGGCTACGTCTGTCAGCTCATGTCCTCTTCTACATGTCCAAAGCCAATCACAATAAGCCCCCTCTTCTTACAGCATCCTGATAATTGATTTCCCACAGCTGCTCCTGGGTCTTGTTCCTAGGCTAAACACTCCCAAATGTTCAGAGAAATTGCAAGGTCTTTTCCAAGTTTTGGGCTCAGCCTTGTTCTTGCCCTCATAGCATTCCTCATGGCCAAGCTTCCGGCACAGCATTCATCTACATAAATGTAGGTGTCTATGTGTGACCTATTCATTCAGCACTCCTCTCACCGTGGTAGAGATCCACTCAGTACCATCTCTGGAGCATTTATTCTCTAGAAGGAACCAGAATAGCTCAGAGGAAACCACAAAGTACCTACTTTTTCCTATTGACTATACAAGAATAGAAGATGAGTAACTCAGATGCAAACCTTTACATCCTAGACTTCTGAAGTTAGACATCTCTTGACATTAAAAAAAGGATTATACATGTTGCTAAAAAAATGGAATTTTTTTTCTAGATAAAAGGATATATTAATTCAACAATCACAAATTTTAACAATTCCTAACCATTGAGTTTCAAAGTTTGTTATTGAATGCAAAACTGTTTGTGATTATAAACTGTCTACTCAATAAAACAAAACCTAAATAATTCAAGAAGAAGTTTTTACTTTCGATAGAGATTTAGAAATAATTGAGTTCTCTAAAATAACTGCAACTAGTCTGCAGCCCATTTAGAAAGACACAAAAAAAGGTAATTTCATTTAAGACAATGAATCTAATTTCTTTTTGATTTTGCATGTAACATCTGCAAAGGACAAAGAACAAAGCTTCTCAGAGCTCTGTGGATGTTCTCCTGCAGCATCTCAGTCAAAATATATTAGAAATGGTAGAGATCTAGTACACAGAACTCTGCCAGATACCTCCCTTGAGTTGCATTCTTACTGTTTGTTACATTCTAGGTCTAAGTATCCAAAATGCTGGAATGCTGTTGAATAGTCAGAAATCATGGTAAGGAAGGTTTTCTTCATGTTCAGCTTGAAATTTTCTTTCAGGTCACCCAATCATCCTGTATTGCAGCTTTTTTATGTCCTCAGATTGTTTATATGTTGTTTATGCTCCTTGTTCATATTTATCCTTCAAACATTTTTAAATCAAAGTATATCCCTCAGAACCCTGAGGTGCCCAAGGAGACTCTCTAGAGTCCTACAGCTCTTCTACCAAGTAGGTCAGGGCTCAGGGACAAGGCTCTCATGCTCCTGTAGCTGACAGGGCAGGAGAGCTAAGAGGAGCTCTCACTGGCAAGGCTGCACCAAAGGAGAAATCCAGCCCACAGCTAAGCCAGGGAGAGAGTTTTGGCTCACATTAATGGTACGTTACCAGTGGCTCCAAAACCAGGATGGGCTCAGGCACCACCATGGATTCTTCATCCACAGTAAGAACTAATATACTGATTGCCTGGGGTTTTTGCACACTGGCAGCAGATCCAAGAGGCCAAGCCTGACTCATTGCCACCTTCTCCAGATGGGCAGCCACCATGGCTTCCTTCTGCTCCTGGAAACATCCAGAGGAGTAAAGACACTCAGGGATTGTCACCACGCTCCAAGCCACCGGCAGGTATGTGGCAGAGCAAGGTCATTCATTATTGCAGTACCTGATAGACATTTCTTATCAAATCATGATTTGCCTAACAAGTTTTGGATTAAAGCCTGGAGGCCAAATTCTCTCCTCTACCTATCCATTTCCTTTTGGGGAAGAGAATGCATATGAACCAGGCCTGGCAACTCCAATGGTTTTCATTCTGCCATTTAGCTTCATTCTCTCTATTTTCCCTTTAGCTTCTCTCACCTAGGATTTCACATTCCATGCAATTTTATGCAAGTTTATTTCATTACACTATCTTCTGAGTATAATCACTGGCCTCAGCCCCATAAACTAGATGCAATTTACACAAAATTAAAGTAATTCCTCACCTGTAAGGTTCCATACAGCACAGTGGAAAGTACCATTAATGGGAATAGCCCAAGACGTAAACTACGCAGTCCCATCCCACCAGGTGTTCTCAGACAGCTTCATACAACTTCAGCAATCCAGTTCTCCCACTGTGGAATCTACAGTTACTATTGTTACCATTTTTGTTGAAAAGGAATGCAGGTGCCTTTGAACAGCTGCTAAAGAAAGAAGCCAGAAAATAAGTTTGTACACCTAAAGACTTTTTAATCTATTTCTAAAAGTCTGTAGTAATGCTAGCTAAACTCTGGTGAAGATGCACATACTGATGTCTCTTGGCAGTGCTAAAAGCATGTGTGCAAAGAAGGCCAGTGCAAGCAAGCGAGATGCCCAACAGAGAATGCTAATCCTGTGGAATCCACAGCATAGACATGAGTGCAATTTTAGACGACAAAGGATATTTGCATGGAAAGGCTGAGAAATTCATCTCATGAGGGTTCAGAAGAAATAAGCATGAAGTTTCCTAATAACCTGAAGGGAGAAAAGACTGGACAGTGTGACTGGAGAGGAGTAGTGACAAAAGCTGGAAGGTAGCTGGGATCAGCCATGGAAGGAGAAAGGGGCCTACAAGCAGTCCTGGGATATTTGCTTTGTTACAGCTTCCATCTAATATCAAACAAAACATCCAACTAGAACAGGCTGTTCTCTTGCCAGTTCCCTGTGGCACCCCAGTCTAAGACTTTGCTGGTTTCGTGTGTGTTTCTGTGTTTCTGTTGTAATAATCATATAAGAGGATTTCAGATATTTTTCCCCTGGTGCTTTCACTCCACTTAGCATTGTGAAAATCTCCTCTGCTTTGTAGTTTAGCTCTGCCTAGGGTTTGTGTTTTGCACGGTCTGATTGAATGAGGGCACTAATCCAACAATGGGGTTGCCCATGAAAATTTGTTCAACTTTTGCTTCAAGTTATAAAAGAAAAAAAAATCTCTGCATCTCACAGAGATTGAGATTGACTTTATTAGGTCAAGGTTTATTCAAAATTAAAATATTGAACCATATTATCAAACTAAACCCAAACGCGACAAAACCCGTGATCCTGAAATTTCACACGCAGAGGCACCTTACTGTTTTTGATTTCCAGACGTTCCGGATAGGTGATGCCTCACTTCTGTGCATGCCCAGAACTGTCTCAGTCTCAGCAGGGCTGAACAGCTCAGCACTGCAGCCTAAGCAGGCTCCAGAACCTCACGTCCCCTAAGGGGCTCTGTCTGAAGGGTGTTTTCAGAACACACAACAAGATTAGGCGCCCCATGAAGTGCACTGATGGCAGATACTTCCTTTTAAAATAGAGCCAAAGGAAGCCAGCAACCTTCTCACCTATCCCTTCTATTTAATAGCCTGAGGATGAGAGTGCACACCCAGGAAGAAGACCCAGGCTCAGTTCTCTACACTGAGCCTGAGGTAATCCAAAGCAGCCTCTTAGGGGCACCTTGCTAAAGGTTCACCTGGGAGCGAGGCCTCCCCAATCCTGCTACTGAAACTGCTGAACACAAGGGAATTCAGGACCCCACCAGGCCAGACTGAAAGCACACTCTCATGTCATGGCTACCTGGGGCAAATTTTGGCTTCTGCTCACAGGTGAGTCCACACATTTCTTCAGATCCACAGCACCACCACCACAGTGATGAATCTATGAAGACAAGTATTCTATAATACAAAAGGTTAAAATATCTAAATCTTCTTACTAAAGGGTTGCCCTATATATTCAAACCAGATTACTTTATCCAGGCATCTAAAAATCCTTTCTTAATATTTGTTTCTGCCAGAAAAAAATAGAAAAATTACACAAACTTGTAAAGACTTTGGGGAAAAAAACCAAACAGCTTTCAGACAGAAAGCTCAAAGCAGTAAGGAGGCATTAAGTGCAGGACCAGCCTTCAAATAACAGGATTTATTATATCCATTTTCTACTGCCACACCTCCCCCCCTCCCCTGTTAGCAGCCTGTTTCAAATGGTAGGACAAGCATATATTTCTGGCTCCTTTCCCAATCCGTTTCTCTGCTTCAGGGCTTCTCCCATTCTCTCCTGCTCACTTGGAACTCACATAACAGCATTGCTAAGCCATTTCAAAATGTTGGGAAAGAAAGTTTGGTATCTGCACCTGTAACTCTAATTGCTTTCACTATTTCCTATATTAAACTTGAACTAAGTTTAAATTTGACTTTAAACTAAGTCAAATTTAGAACCCCCATTTAACTCACATGCAACATTCTCAGATGAGGAGCCCTTTATTTTCAATGAGGCTTCAAAAACTCACACCATCAGGTAATCCACACAGAACTCAAGGAAAGAAGGTTTGAACTGGAGGAAGCAGCTAGCAGGAACACAAGGAGATTGTAAATTATGAGTAAATTTACAAGAGTAAATTATGGGGAATCAAACATGAAGTTTGTCATCAGTTACTACTTGTGCTTAAAAACTGCCCAGCTGGTGAATTGTAGGTTAGGGATTTTTCCTGACCAAGACAATATTACGCACCACACATCAAAACACAAAACATATTCCTGCACTGTTATCTCTGCATTTGCCTATTCCTCCATTTCATACACCCTTAGACCCCAAAACTGTATCTTTCCCCACCTTTCTAGGGCCCTTCACCTCTAACAGTGATTTGTCTGTGAACAGCTTCACACTTGTTTCTTAGCCCTTCTCTCTTCCTCTGGTCTTGGCAAGAGGATGATCAACACCTTTCAAAAGCTGCAGTGCTCCCCCAGCCTCCTCTTCCTACAACAACAAATAGTTACTTCTGCCCAGGATTCCAGTGGAAAGCAAACTACATTTTTCTGCAAGAGGTGTTGTCCTTGCATGGAGAAGGCACTTGATTGAGATACAAAGCACCTTCCCCTTTTTCCCCTCTCACCCAAATTTGCTAAAAGGTTGCAGCTGTCTCAGCAGAAGTGCATCGCAGGCTCCTAATATTCATTAGAAACATTGAAATCACAGAATATCCTGAGCTGGAAGGGACCCACAAGGATCATCGAAGTGCAGTTCCTGGCCCTGCACAGGACAGTCACAAGAATACCAACCCCATTACCCAAAATCTTAAGAGCGGGACTCTTCCCAGCTTCCCAGCGTGTGCGCACAAGTTTCACTCTGTTCGTGTCCTGAGCCCTCCAAGTTCTCCTTGCGGGGCCCCGGACAGCCCACCTTGGTAGCAGCAACTGCTAAATTCTGAGTTCATCGTGGAGAGCGTTTCCTCTGCCAGAACAGAGTTAGGAAGAGCTGGCTGCTGCTGTGGGGAGCTGCCGCTGGGACCCGCAGGAGCGAGCGAGGCTCCCTCTGCCCAGCTCAGCTGCCGCAGCTACCTCTGCTGGCAGGAGGCTGCAGCCGGGCTTCTTCTCCACCAACAGGCTCAGGCGCCTCGAACGCCTCAACCTGACCAGGGAGAAGCAACACAATGCCATTCCTGCATATTTGTCTTCCCAAGATTCCACCTTTTCAGCAGAATGCATGGCCACACTGGTCCCCCGCCCTAGTCACAAGGGTTGGAAAGTCTTGAAGCCAGCAGAGATTCCGCTGTAACACTTTGAGGAAAGCACGCACATTTCCCACAGCCGCAATTCTGCTGCTTGGAGCTGGCAGGAGAATCACATTGCAGTAGTGGCTCCAGGGAAGATGAGAACTGCTAAAAGCAGGTTTGATAGCTTTCTGTCACCTTCCCCAAATTTTCCCAATCAGCCAATGTTCCTGTTGAGTAAAGAACAATCTCATTGTGCAAAACCAGAAGAGTGGGAGGATATTTCCCCTCCATGCTGCAACATAATCTAAAAATATTGATTTTAGAGCAGTTGTCCCAAATGTAACTGCTCTAAAATTTATGAAAGCCTTCGTAGCCTCCAGCAGTCCGAATACAGAGATGTTCTGTCAGCTTCTTCCTCCATTACTGCAGGTGACAGCTTGAAAAGGAGTTTGCATTTACGTTATCCATACTTTAACTAGCACGTAGCTAAAGTGGAAGTTTTCACAAGCATTTTATACAATCAAAAATGAACAATATATCCCCCAAAGGATTTCTAAGGACAACAAAAAGTTAATTCAAAATACTACTCTCTAACACATGAAGCACTAAATGCTGGTTTTCAGTACTCTGTAGGAGTGGTATCAAAACTTTAGTCTGTATGGACAGGGTTTAGTGGGATTTTTAGCCTCATAATCAAAAAACCAGTCACAACCATAGCAAACTCCTGAAGAAAACCTGGTTTAAGTATCCGAGAGCTCGCGTGAGTACAACAGTAATAAAATTACATTCTAAGGCTAGGCCAAACCACTTGCTACAGAAGGAGACAGAGGAGTAGAAATTTGTGACATACCTCTATAGGCATAAATAAAAAAAAAATAAAAATAATAATAATAAAAAAAGTGTTAAGGTGCTATTTACAAGTATTATATACAAAATGTACTGTGTAGGCACTACAGCCTAGAAGGTACGGCATGAAAGGAGCTCGTCACAGTGAGGAGGTGGATGCAGCAAGAACAGCCCCTGCAAAGAGAAACAACCTTCCTGTGTCTGGAGCTCAGCCAGCCAACCACCGCTGCAGATGTGCAACAGCACAATGGCCATTTTAGACAGCGTGGAAGGGAATTCTGAAGGATTCAAAGCCCAGAATGCACATCGACAGGAAATGTGGATTAAATATTCCACGAAAAATAAACCCTTCAAAACAAACTTCTTGACGATCTGCTTTTCAAAAGCCTGTATTTTATTTTACAAAAGGATTTATAAAGCAACAACCAACAAAAGAAAAAAGAAAAAGAAAAAAAGAGTCAAAGGCAAATCTGAGCATAAACCAGCTATTTTACCTGTCACATTTTCATCTTTGTCATTGTAAATGACCCACATAACCTACAGTTTCCTGAGCCACCTCAGCTAATACACGATTAAGAAGTTTATGCCACGCTTCCCGGCGTTTTTACGCAGTTTCTGATCCTTGTCCCTATATTAAAATTAAGTCCACGCAGATCACAGTCTCCTTCGCCACCTGCAAATCCGCAGGGCCGCGTCCCAGCCAGCCCTGCGCCTTCCCCCGCTGCCGAGAGGGTGACGGCGCTACCGCTCTCCGAGGGCAAAGCAAGGCTTGTCCCGACACGCGGCCCTCACACGCACGGGAGCCGTACCAGGAAGGGAAGGAGCGGATATTCCAGCTCTGCCTGTCAAGTCTGCATTTCAAAGGTTGTGCCTGGGTGTGGGAAAGAATAAAGAGGGTCTGCCAGTCCACATGCAAAACTCCCCACTCTGCTGCCCCAACTACCAGGCTGTCGCTCAGGACAGGAATGCATCTTCACTCGTCCCTCCCCACTCCTCAGTTGTGCCCAGTGGCATAAGCTCTATTTCTTTCCCATCTTATCTGCCAAACTACACATGTCCTTTAAAATATACTTTTTAAAAAACTGAATGCCCAGTGCTCTGAAAGAGAGAGAGCATCCAAAACAGGCAAGGCCTTGACGAAAGAGGGTTGAGGAGCAGCTAGTGCATTTTCTAAGTTATGTCACTCAAAAATAATAGAAAGGTTTTGGTTGGAAAAGACCTTAAAGACTACCTAGTTCCAATACCACTGCCAAAGCAGGGACAGGCTGCTTGCACTACACTGGGCTGCTCAGAGCCCCATCCAGTCTGGCCTTGAACACTTCCATGATGGATGACGGGTATTAATTTTTGGGGTCTTCTCCATGGACAGAGGTTTATTAATGCTAGAGCCTATTTTCATGCAGATGGATGGTTTCCTTAGCCCAGAATCAGACTACTGCTGTTCCCAAGAGGAATGTTACATCTTCCTAAATCTCTTTCACCAGCTGCAACGAGCACATCTCTGATTCACAGCCATGACTCAGATTTTAAGCAGGTAAAGTTTTGTGGGTGTACATCTATTCTCTTCAATTTGTGGCTACAGTAAGGCTTAGATACACCATTACTAGTAGTACGCTAAAACAAGTGCCAGCAGACACCCACTTGGGGGAAGGCAGAGTTTCACTTGGAATCACTGAGACAAGGCTACAGATGAGGTTCACATGACTCCTTTTCATGGCTTCAGATGGCAGTCAGGCAGAACATATGGGCAAACCCATAAATGCAGTTTTGAAAGCCCAATTACCAAGACTTTTTGAGTCACCAGATGGTGAGATGACCCCTAAACTCAGACGTTCAAACATTCATTACTGCTATCCAGATTACTTGCTATCACTTAAGTCTATTATGAACATCAACCTGCACAGAAGATGCAGATTGCATACAGAATCCCGGCCACTGCTGCTTTCCTTCTGCACTGAGAAGCAGATGGCTCTTCAGTTACCAACCCACTGATGGGAATCCACACCCCCAGCCCCAGCTCCCACAGGAATATATTAATGACTAAATTACAGGTCCCTTGTCTAAATTATTGTTTTCTAGTCCCTCAAATATTGCAATGAAAAATACACAAAGTGCCGTGGAAAGCGGGTAAGAGCTCACCCTTTTTGATTTACCTTCAAGCCAGTTTGTTTGTACACATCTGAGAGAGGTGACAGGCCCTGCTTGCCTTATTGATTAAGACTGAGTCAAGAAAAGAATGAGAACAGAACCGAAAAGGCCAAGTCTCATGTTTCTTGAATGCCCACTGGCATCATTGCTTGTGCCTCTCTTTAAAAGAGAGCAAACCCTGAAGTGAGCATGTGATGTGCTGGATTCTGTGCACTACATCAACTTCCAAAGCGTAAGGATGAGCAGACCATTCATACCCTCCCACTGACAGGTTCCTCTTGATCAGCCCCAAGCAGCACCTCACTCCATGTGACTCTACTCTAAAGGAGCCAAATGCCTGGCATTTCTTAAAACAAATCTCATAGAACATCCTGAACTGGCTTCAAATATACAGATGAGTAACACAGTATCATGAGTTTCAGACTTTTTTTTTATTCTCTCAAACTGAGGTTTTGATGATCACAAATTCTATTAAGCTGGTGATTGGAAAGAAGAAATGAAAATGGACCCATGAGTAGAGTTTTTAAGAAAACAGACGAAGTACATCTTATGAAACTCAACTGAAACAGTTCAATATAATGTGAAAAAATACTACCAGAGAAGTACTGGACTTTTTATCGTGTATACCTAGTAGATTATGGATTATATAACCAACATTACAAGACAGGCAACAGCAATTGCCAAGTTTCAAGACTGCCCTCAAATCATTCCTCTCTACTAACAGTTGACAGCAACAGTGCTACTGTTCTCAGCTGCTGGAAAAAGCCAGTGAAAACACACATCAGAACCACCAGGTTCGACCAAAAGGTGATAATTACAGGGTCTGCCATTCAGTGATTATGTTAAGAACAAGGCCTCTTTCAGATGAGAACATGCCAAACAATCTCCTTATGTATCCATTGCTCCTGTAAACACCAATATATTGAATGGTTGATTGGATAAGAGTCAGACTGAAAGAACAGATGCCTTGGCTATACAGACATTGGCAAGTATTCTGTCCTTTACTTTACTTTCTGTAGTCCTAAAATACATGACTTTCTGTCCATGGTATACAACTGCATCAAAGATTTGGAGAGAAAATTGTACAGAACACCAGTGTGTGATTTTATTTATCTCAGTGGAAGAGTGGAAGGAAGGACACACAAAGCTAGTACAGCCCTCCTCTGTAAAATATCAGAGATTTCCAGCTAGTCCAGAAGCTCTAGAAAAGGGTCCACATACACCAAGTTTGCCAGTGGTTCAAGTGTACTTTGTACCTGAAACTGTAACAGACTAGTAATGCATGCACCCAGCACTGTCCCCAGCTGAGGAAGAACTTAGCATGGTGTTAATGCCAGCTGCTTGTTACTCCAGCCAAAACAACCAAACAAGTGAGTATTTCAGTTTTGCTTAAATCACCACTCAGCTTTCAGTCACAGGAGTCCTAAAGAGTATAGACATGAATGGTGGAAGTAACTCCCTGAATTACTAGAACTGTTTTAAAAGTGACCAACAGTACCTTTAGGCTTTCACTGTACTATTTCTGAGGCTTAGTCCTTCACTTCCCAGATGCATATGCAAGGCTAGGCTTACTGGGGAGATTAAGGGAGCTTTCATGTCTTGTACTGTACTCCTGGGACAGCTGTTGGGAGCAGAACCAACACGACTGCCAGATGCCAAACAGCCAGCCTCTGATCTACCTCTCTACTTTTACTGCCTGCTATGTTCTTCCCTTATCGTTGCACTTGTGAATTCCACAGAATGGAGACAATAACAAATGCACATCCAAGCATCCATACGTATATGGATATGTTTGGTTACATTTACCATCATATTTATTCACCCCCCCTTTCTAAAACCACACACGTATTTATCAAAGTCTTGCACTGTTTTAAAATTATGATACTCAAACACTTTTTTCACCCTTCCTCTTCTTTACCCTGACAAAATTGAAAAATGCTGTTTTCTTATCAGCTTAGATGTGCAGTACAACTTACCATAAACAAGTAAAGACAAATTCATATTTGTAATAAGAGAAAATAATCAGTGCAAGAACAATTGTCTCTGGAGAATATGTTTTCATACATTGTGATATCTTAGATTAATTAACTCTAAGTACTTACCATATTTATAAAGCATGGACAGTTCTAAAATATCTCCTAGGGTACAAAGAGTTTATGCTCAATATCAATACTATGCTGCAGTACTTGTTTCTAAAATTAACTTTTTTAAGGATATAAAATGTCTTTCTAAGCATAACTGAAAGATACCAGTTTATAAAATTTATTTCTCCACTGACCAATTTCTGTACTCTGCTTATTCGGAAAGGTGATGTACTCGTTGAAAGTAATGATACTCGGTGCTTTGCAAACAGTTTATGTTATGGTGATTATTATTACATGGTGGTTATTATTACATCTTTCATAGCTCTGGCTGCCTTGTGTGTATGAACACACTAAAATGCAGGTACACACTTTCCTCGAACTAGACAATCAGTCTCAAGAAAAATTAGAACATCATAGAAACATCTTTTCAGTTAGTGTAAGAATGATCAGTAGTATTCAACAGCAGAGGTAAAATGCATTTTGATACTAGGCATGGATGAGATCTAAGAAACCATTATGTTTCCACTCAGCTGTATGGTTTCCTATACACTAGCAGGTCATATATGTCAATAGGCATATGACAAACAAACATAAAAAGCAGTACAGTTACACCAGTTTCTTCTGGTAAAAAATTAAAACTGTATGGCATTTTTGGCTATCTTCTCTTTTTTACAATTTACCCCTCCTGTAAATACCCATTATCACTTTATATTTTGAACCTACTCTTGCCAAAGGTATTGGTTGCCAGGCTGAAGCTCCACACTATGAACTGCATCCCTGTGTGCAAGCAATGATTTCAAGTGACATAACCCAGCTACAAGGGTCTGAACTTTGTTTTTTTCCTGAGGGGAAAGGTGTGATTTATAAAGTAGAATTTAAAATGTTTCCCAGCTATAACATTTCCTAAGAGGCACCCAAAAGACTGAGTTTGTGTGTAATTATGAAAGACATCATCTGGGGATGCCAATTGCACTGAAACAGATGAATGTTTTTAACTCACCAAACATGTCTCAACTCAGCAGCATGCTTACCTAAAACTCAAAATGATGGTTTAGGTATGCAAAAATTGAGAGATAAGGTAATGTTAAAACCTTGCACGCTTGGGCTAGAGCAGTCAAACTCTTGTGTTGCCTATGAAATGCTACTGAAAATAAATTGGTCAAGCCTTCTTCAAACTCAGCCTTAAAATTCTGCTACTAGAATCTATATTTAAATAAAGCTTTTATTAACCCTTTTATGAACAAGCTTAAAATCTGTTAACTCAAATACGAGTTACAAGATAACACACATTTGTTTCCAGAAACTTTGGTGCCAGTGTTAGTTTGTTTTCTGGAGAAAG
>WAAG01036587.1:4606-15317 GCA_013390105.1 Tichodroma muraria | reverse complement strand
CCCCCCAGGCCCGACGGCCACGTGGGGAGAGGGGGAGCAGAGAATGTTCGGCAGGAGCTCTTACCTGAGCCTCTGCCGGAAACCAAGAGCGAGATGATTCCCGGGTTTGCATTTAAAAAAGGTGTATCGTAAAAGGCGTACCCACGCTTTCATTGGTTTTATCAAATGTCAGTAATACACATTGGCCAATCACGGCCAAACTACTACACCGGGCTTTTGTAAGGATACTGTGTAATCAAATACCTATCCATTTATTTACCTATCAGCTTTCTATTCAAAACATGAAGTTGCCATATAAATAGAAATATACTATGTTTGGAAAGAGAGCAAGCAAAGCATTTTACAGCCTGTAAAATCACCTATTTCTTCCTTCCGAGGTACGTAGATACATACTGCAATCTTTGTGCCTCAAGGCAATATTAGCAGTGGTGTGTTTTGTTTCCCAGTAGTGCTTTTTTCAATAGCTGAGAACTCACCCATGAACTTTATGCCGACTCTCAAAACTTCAACTTTCATCCTAATCTCTCAGCTGTTGGCCTCTCCCCCACAGTAGCTGCTTTTTAAGATTCTGGGGTTTATGCTCAGTAGAACAACCCCTCTCTGTGGCTTTGAGGCTTGGTAGCCTGGTTTGTGCTGAGGCTGTGCCTCCCCAGCCCCTAACAGAGGTCTTGGAGTCTGAGAGAGATCTGATCAGCAACCATATCCCTACCCAGCCAGCTGCTCTCTGCAGCAGCTGTTATCCCTTAAACAGCCCCAGCTAATAAGCCATGAGGACTAGCTGGGACCGTGACAGACCTCAGGGATTTATGTCCTAATCTGAGTATGCTCATCTGCAGCCAATTATCGTGGAGATCAGAAAGTTTGGATTTTGGTCTGTGCTAGCAGTTTTTGACCACAGAACAATGTTCTGCTTGCCAACTCTTGTGTTTAGTCTTCATTATTAATTTTCATGCATCAAAATCACATTCACTTTTAAGCCACCTATGGGGTATTTGTGTAATTTAAGTTCTATGGAATATAACTCGATTCCCAGCATCACAAGAAATTGTATTGTATTTCTTTAATGTGTATTTCCTCTAACAAAGCCTTTTCCCTCTTTCCTCCTTCCTCCCTTTGTTTTGTTTTCTTATTCTTTTAATTTGCCCCCTGCCTTTATTTCTTCTTTTCCCTTTTTTTTTTTTTAAGGTAATTTGTAATTTTTCCACAGGATGGAAGAATATCTGCTGTTACAGAAAAAACTGAGTCATGAACTAAACATCAAATGATCTTTGTATTTCTGAATTTGTTTGTTACAACCCCCACAAATCACTGTGAAATACCATTTCTGTTTGAAAAAGTGTTTGCCTTGACAATAATTTAGTGAGGAAAATTACTGTGAGTAAAAAACCTGTTGTTATTGGGTATATTCTCAAGGAGCTAAAAGCCTCCTCTGTATATTATGCCTTGAAGAAAAATCAGGCCAAAAGAAAGAACACTGATACTCAGCAGTGTCCTGGTTTTGGCTTCATTTTGAGCACTTTGCCTTCTTAATTCAAGAAGTACATATGTGCAAAATTAATTTGAAAATTATGGAAACAGTATTTGCATGACTTAAGGAACATCTTATTTTATAGGCATGAGTGGGTAATCAGACATTATTGTGGATGAAAACAGCATACATTAAATTGCTTTGGAGCCTGGAAGACACTATCTTATTTAAGTACTGCTGAAGTGGAAAAACTGCTGGTTCACCAGTCGCCATGATGTCCCACATGTTTTGGGAGACAGGGGGGAGTGGTATACAGCACTATCCCCTCATGCTGTTTCTGAATTTATTCTGGAAAAGAATCTAATACTTAGACTGTTACCAATAGATAGAAATATGTGGTTTCAGGTCAGCTGATCAATGAGTAATGTTAAGGTTGCTAACAGCTTTCCCTGTAAACAAAGACAAGGGCAACTTTAAAAAAAAAGTATGGATAGGAGTTTTTAAAATGTTAAGCTAATGTCCTGAAAGCAAGGCACCACAGACTCAGTAAGGTCACATTTTTTCTCTAGATTTTCTATGCTGCTACTAACAATGGTTTACTTTCTGTATCCATTCTTTCTCTAACAGTTTCTGTGTCCTTCCAACAGCACCCTAAGTAGCTCAGGCAAGATAGGAGTCTCAGACCTTCAAGGAGAAAGATACAAAGATCACCTTGTCCCATACAATCACCTTTTTCTTGTTGGGTGTGATTTGATGATTTACAGGAAAAGACAGTCACAGTCAGAGTAAGAGCTTCCAGGCTGCCTGTGGGAACAAGATGAAAAGTAGCCTTACTGTGTGTACCATGATTTTCTCCATCATGGCTGAGAAAATGAATTTCTCATCTCTCATGGGTGTAAGCTATCCTTAGCTGAGAGCACATAACATTTGTTTCTGTCAGGAAGTGGTGGTTAGATTTTCATGTTGCTATGTGCATGGGGATATTAGGATACTTTATCCCTCTGTCCAGGTGTTCCACTGCCTGCAAGGAAAACCTGCTCCCTGGTCCTCCTGACCATGAAAGCAGGTTTGACTCCTGTCAGGAAACCCAACAGTTTCTGTCTCAGAACAGCTGAAATATGCAGAAAGAACTAAGAAACTTGAGACTATCTCTATACCATACTTCAGCTTCATACCAGAGAAGCACCAGCGTTTTTAAAGAAATGAAGAATAGTAGGAGTCAGTTCTGGGACTTTGGATTTAGAGAGACTTAGTGTTAATAATGACCTTGTTATTTTGAAAAGCATGATAGGGAAGGAATAGAAATAGTGAGGTAAAATGAGAACAAAGTAATATACCCCCCTGCAGTGACTAATAATGAAGTATTTGCACGTAGAAGGAAATGGAAATCTCTGGACAAGAGCCTCCTGCTGTACAGTTCTCCCAGAAATTTTGGAAGTTCAGAAAAGATTTTGTCAGAGGCAATAAAGAGATGTCTGGAGGCTATGTTCCGTTTAGAGATTGTTCCCAGATGAAGAAATTTGTAAGGAAAAATGGGTGAGCTGCCAAACTCATAATGAATGTTTGGGTTAAGGCCATAGGCCTGTGTGTTTGGGGAAAGATTCAGAACAAGGATAGGGCCACAGAGTACAGGGGCAGGTCTTGGATCCACGGCCTGTCCCAGAGCTGGGAAGAGGAGGCGTCACCTGCAGAACCATGTGCAGCATGTATGTGTGCTAGGAAAGGGGTATTGGGCAGTTTCTAATGTTTACTTCAGGAGCTAGGTATGATTATATCTGAAATGTACTATACCATACTTTGTCCGTCTTTGAATTAAAGTGAAAAAAAACCAAAAGGATCGGGAGCTGACTTGCTCAAAATGTCTCACTAGAGAGAAGGAGTGCTTGGAATAAGTGTTCTTCTTCATTTATTCTTTGCAACAATCACAATCACAAAATGTGTTTCCCAAAGCATTTTACACTTGGAATGTTTATGAATGAATTGGAAATTCAGCTACTCTTTACTTGTATAATTTTATGACAAGAAGATTAGACCTTCTTTATAACCTAGGAAATGTTTTGAAATTATCTGATAACATGTCAAACACAATCTTTCTGGCTGGATATTTAGCTAGGGAAAACCAGAATTCTGGACTTCAGTAAAAAAGATATTTGACACCAGCAAGGTTATACATCTTTTAACAAATTTTGTAGGAGTTATGCAGGGATTTATAAGAAAAAAAGTTGTAAAAAGAAGATGGGCAAGTAATATTGATGGCTTGAGGGAAAATGAAATAATAAGATAGTAAAGGAAGAACAGACATTTAGGAAGAAGTTGTAAAATATGCTAACAGGGAAAATAGTTTTCTCCCCCTTTTATTTAATTTTGAGTGAAGCCTTGTTCTATTACTCGAAGATAAAATCTAAAAATAAATCTGGTGTTACTGCTGGCAGTGTCACAGAACACGTAATTTTTGTATATGCATTACTGTGGCGTGAGCTAAGAAACACAAGATATTAAAATTACCATTAAAGCCTGCTCAGGCAATAATTATTCTATGATCTCATTTTTTCTAAACTGATTTAATCCTTTTTGCTTGAATTGTCATACTCTATAACAACATCTTCATGGAGCTAATATTTACTTGTTATAAATTACTTTTTCAATGTCTAAATTTCACTGTAGTGTTTACCAAACTGAGCTAACCTCCTTTTGCTCTGCATACAACATGCCTTCTTTAATATTTATTCGTTCTCCTCTATTAGCATAAAGACCTACATAACCAAATAAGAAATATCTAGATTAAGAAGAAGAAAAAAGTATTAATGAGTCATAAAGATGTAGGACAAAACTAGAAAATAAATAATTCATTTTTGACTAAGCAGTTTTTCCAAGACAGCCAGCTTGCAAAAACATTTGAAAAATCACCATCTAAAACTTGTGTCCTTTGAATGTGTTCAGTTTGAATATCCCCAGATGGAAATGTTTGAGGCAACGAAACAGTGCTGGGCACATTCTTGGGCACTGGAACTCCACCATTATTGTTGCTGCTAAATGGCTGGAGCTGTCTCTGGCCCACAGTAAGCAGCAGTCCCCATGTGTGGTTCAGGAGGTACAGAGAATAATCCTCACAGGGATTATTCCCAGGAGGCTTCTTGCACACAGCCACTCTGTTTGAGCAGGAGGGTGAGTTTAACACTGTGCGTGGAGCCAGCCAGACTCTGACCTTAGCTGGTGCCTTAGACTGCTCTCTGGCACTGAAACCAGTGGTACAGCCTGGCCTGCTTCTGTGCTGGAGAATACCCTGAGCTCACAGACCAGTTCCTCCACAAAGGATGGATCCCTGGTTCATGCTGCTTCCCATGGCCCGTGTGAGGACTACTTGAGGAAATGTATCAGGAACTGTTCTAATGATTTAACAGCCTAGAAGAGTCAATTTGAATGCCCAAGAAAGTTCCCTAGTGCTACTTTAATTGTATTAAGGGAATGAAATGTTAGTGAAAAATGAGAGAATAAAAACGCTCTCAGACACAGACCCTGGGTGGGTGAGCAAAATCAAAGCACTGTGAGCTTTGTCAAAGCCAAAACAGGCTGAGCATAATTTGCTTTGTGAAGGGCATAGAAGGAAACCTGCAGCCATCAGATAAAATGATTTAACTAAATTTTCAGTTTTAGAGGAAATAAAGATGCTCAGTATTATTTTAAGCTTTGTTTTATGTGTCTCTCAGTAATTGGATCCCAGCTGGGTTCTTCCCAGTAGAACTGAAATTTCCTTGCATTGTTAGTTTTCCAAAGGTGGCATCACTGGAACTGTCATTTACAAAGCAGATATTGAGTAGAGAAAGAAACCGACTTGATCTTTCCTTCCTTCTTTGTCTTCCCTCTCGTGGCTTCCCCTTTGGATAATGCAACCCACACTGAGGGTTTTTTAACTTTTGTGTAGGGAATACAAAACCTCTACTGACTTAGAAGTAGGTTTATGGATGAGTAGCTCTTTTCAATGAGGATGTCAATTTTCATAAGAGTGAAAGGGAATTACTTTTGGTTATGAAGATGTTTGCCAAAGTTGTAAGAAAGTTCACTGTTCAAAATGAGAGCTGGTCTGAGGAATAGATTATAGTTTGCAGGTCAAATGGAGAAGCATGTAACTGCTGAAAAGCTGCAAATTTTTCTGAGGGGATGAGTGTTTAGATCTGCTAGTCATTACTACCGATTACCACTCCTCAAAATACCACCAAGCTGGATTTTTTTATCTGTAGAAGAGTTACATTTTATTTTTCACTGAGCCCAAGGTTAAATCAGCTTTAATAATCACAGAGGTTTTTTTAAAAAATTCATACCAAATCAGAAGACAAAGATTTTAAATACATCTTAATTTGGAAATGTTTGCTATTTCTATAGACAGAATTTTGACCAGATTTGCTGGTCAAAGTAGTTTTGAAATACGATGTATTTCATTCAGCTTAATAGATTTTTCTAAAGTAATTCAGCACAACGTGATGTGTTTCTGGTTGTACTATCCACCAAGACTCTCCAGGCTTTTTCCCACCAAGATTCATTCCAGACTTCAGAATAGACAAATGAGTCTCTTCAAACTGGGATCCAAATCTTTATATTCCAATTAAAAGGATTCAACACCATGGCTGTAGTTTTGACTTGTTTTCACAGAATCACAGAATGGACAAGGTTGGAAGGGAGCACAGTGGGTCATCTGGTCCAACCTCCCTGCTCAAGCAGGGTCATCCCAGAGCACATGGCACGGGATTGTTCTTGTGTCCAGATAGTTCTTGGATATCTCCAGTGAGGGAGACTTCACAGCCTCTCTGGGCAGCCAGTTCAAGTGCACCCCCACAAATAAAGAAGTTTTTCCTCATATTCAGGTGGAGCTTCCTGTGCATCAGTTTCTGCCTGTTGCCTCTTGTCCTATTGCATTGCACCATGGACAAGAGCCTGGTCCATCCTCCTGACACCCTCCCTTCAGAGACTGACAGACTCTGGTGAGGTCTCCTCTCAGTCATCTCTGAACAGGCCCAGCTCCCTCAGCCTTTCCTCATATGAGAGATGCTGCAGTCCCCTCATGATCTTTGTGGCCCTCCTCTGGACCCACTCCAGCAGCTCCATGTCTCCCTTGTCCTGAGGAGCCCTGAACTGCACACAGCACTCCAGATGGTGCCTCACTAGGGCTGAGCAGAGGGGCAGGATCACCTCCCTGGACCTGCTGCCTGTGGTCTTCCTGGTGCACACCAGGATACTTTTGGCCTTCTCGGCCACAAGAACACAGTGCCAGCTCATGGATATTTCATTGTCCTCCAGGACCTCCAGGTCCTGCTCTGCAGAGCTGCTTCCACCAGGTCAGCCCCCATCCTGTACTGGTGCAGGTTATTCCTCCCCAGGTGCAGGCCCCTGCATTCACCTTTGTTGAATTTCAGATGGCTTTTCTCTGCCATCTCTCCAGCCTGTCGAGGTCACTCTGAAGGGCTGCACAGCACTCTGGGGTATTGGCCCCTCCTCCCAGCTTTGTGTTGTCAGAGAACTTGCTGAGGAGGCTTCTTCCCCTTCATCCAAGTTATTGATAGAAAAGTAAACAATAATGGGACCAGTACTCAACCTTGGTAGATTCCACTAGTGACAGGCCTCCAACTGTGCCACTAATTAGGACTCTGGGAGTTGCTGTTCAGCCAGTCCTCAAACCACCTCTCTGTCCACTCACCCACTCCACACTTCCTGAGTTTGCCTGTGAGGATGTTGCGAGAGACAGCGTTGAAAGCCTTGCTGAACTCGAGGTAGACAATATCCACTGCTCTCCCCTCCTCCATCCAGGCAGTTGTTTCATCATAGAAGGCAATCAGGCTGGTCAAGCATGATTTACCTTTAGTGAATCCATGCTGAAATGTTTTAAGGGAAATAAAATAGCAGCTATTTTACCCTTCTCCCTTATCTGTCCTTCCCCTCATATGCACACACATATTCTTAGCCTTTTTTTCTGTAATTATCCTTCTTTCCTCTTGGTCTGCTCCCACAAATCATAACTTAGCATTATCTTTGTATTGCTGGAATCATTCATGTTATATTAGTAAAGATAATTTGTGATTTTTTTATATATATAACGATAATTATAACGAAGATAATAAGGTGGAAAATAGTTAGGTCAGGATATCTGTATCCCATTAGAACTGGAATTTTGTCTCTGCTCAGCTTGGCTTATATTCAGCCTGCTCTGATTTTGAAAGAATAAGCAACCCGAGCATATTCCTACGCTTATGAATAAAGCTGTACTGTAGACTGCACATGAATAAATCCAGGCAGTCATTCTTATTGCCATTAAAGAGCATTTTTATTCAATGCCAAAAAATGTTCTTGGTAATCTATGAAAGAGGCTTCTGAGTTAACGAGTGAACACAGGCATCTTTCTCACCCCCTGCCTTGGCAGAAGTGCATGATGAGTGTTCGTCAGCAGTCACAAGCGAACGTGTTTAAAGGACAGTCTACGGACAGACACTTTTCCAATTGAGTCCTTGATTGGCCCACTTGTACTAGTGCAGCATGACATGACCTTTGATTATACAGTCAAACACTTACTTTTCCACCAAACATTTGCCTCATTCACCGCACAAGATGGTTGACAGTGCACTGGGAATTGAATTGGGTTTGGCAATAAGGGAAACTACTGATTGGGGGTGTCTCATCTTAGTAAAATGAGGATGCCGCTGAAGTCTGATGAGCATTCTTGCCATCTTTAATCTTTTAAGCCAGGCATACAAACACAACTAACAACCTCACAGGTTTATTTATAGCCACAGGAATTTAAGGCGATGAACAGACAAAATGACTGAAGCTATAGGTCTAACTCTATGTTCTTTCTCTGACAGAGGTCAAAAGTAGATGCATGTGGAATAGTTTAAGGACAAGAAAATGCCACCTGCAGTTATTCCCTGAACTACAATGCTTTTGTGACTCAGGGATTTCCTAATTTGGAGGAGTCTTTAGTACACACATTAAACCTCTGTTGATTTCTTTTCATCAGCACCCCATCAAAGTCCTTTTAATCTTTTTCCATATGCTGTCTTCTTCTGTGACAAGTCTGATAGCTCACCTCGCAGGCCTGCCTCAATCCTGCCATGTGCTGGCTTCTTGTGAATGGTCAGTCCCTATCCATTCTCACCATGCAATTCATGCATGTGTCTCATATTTCTTATATTCTTTCAGAAAAGGATGCTGAGCAGAAGCCAGAGGATGTACCCAGGATCCCAGAAAGCTTATAGGATGCCTAGAAGGCAGCCAGCCTTCACTTCTGCTGCTATCCATAATAGCTTGGCCTGTCCATCTGTGCCATTGTCAGATATAGACATACTCTGTCTGTAATATTTCTGCTTCAGTGGCTCTTGGAAAAAAAGACTTCTGATGGCTGACATAGATTTGAGGGAGTGTTGAGTATGATTGTTTTTTTGGCTGAGTGGTGTGCCACTGTAGACAACAGGGTTCTCTCTCTGATGCAACCATAGAATTTCTCTGTGATGCTGAGCTAGTCCAATACATGAAACTTCCCCCAGATGGGTATTAATTACATGTTTGAAATAATGACATTTGATTTGTAGAACTGCTGAGCACTCACAGCTGCAGTTGACGTCATTGAGAACAGTACTTTGTACGTGCAAAGTGCTGCTTATTGCCAACTTCCTTGAAAAATCAGTCCCTTCACATCTCTTATCAGTCAGTGTAATTAACAGATGCTTTTGACCTGTATTTCTTTGTGTTCTGTTTTCCCTGTTTCTAATGAAATACTTATATCTCCCTGTATATTAAATTTCTAAATTCTCAGGCCCTGCCACACAAAGCATCATAATGCAGCCCACTTAAATAGTTAACTACCAGAGAGGATTTCTACCCTGCATGGGGATTGAGGTCAAAATCTCAACAATGACACAACAGGGTAATGCACAAGTACCTGAAGAGTGACATTTGGCAAGGGCATGTAGTGGTAGGGCAAGGCGTAATGAACTAATAATAAACTAAAAGAGGCCAGGTTTAGATTGGATATAGGGAAGAAATTCTTTACTCGAACAGGTTGCCCAGAGAAGTCGTGGATGTCCCATCCTTGGCAGCGTTTAAGGCCAGGTTGGATAGGGCTTTGAGCAACCTGATCTAGTGGAAGGTGTCCCTGCTCACAGTTGGGGGCTTGAACTACATGAACTTTAATGTCTCTTCCAACCCAAGCTACTCTCTTGATTGTGTGATTCTATCTCACCATTCCATTGCCATTAATCATTCTGGGCACTTACCTCACACACACACACCCACACAGAGAATTACATACAATGATCAAGTATCATGCAGTTTTTGTTATTTACTGGAGAACAAATTTATATTGCCCAAGCAGTCTTAATTGTGGTATCTCCTATTTTTCCTGAATTTTCACAGCACTTGTCAGAGTGTTTGTTTAGACAGCAAACCTGAACCTATTTGCCTTTTAAAACGTTATTTTTGTTTGCATTTTCCTTTTAGAAAACACTTGCAACAACAAACGTCTGGACCTTGTTTTCATCATCGACAGCTCTCGCAGTGTGCGCCACTACGACTTTGAAAAAGTGAAGGAGTTCATTTTGACCATCTTGCAGTTTCTGGACATCAGCCCTGATGCCACGCGTGTGGGTCTGATTCAGTACGGCAGCACCGTCAAGCAGGAGTTTTCACTGAAGACCTTCAGGCGGCAGCAGGACATCGAGAGAGCAGTGAGGAGGATGATGCACCTGGCCACCGGCACCATGACTGGACTGGCTCTGCAGTATGCTGTCAACATCGCATTCTCAGAGACAGAGGGGGCTCGGCCTCTGAGGGAGAATGTGCCCCGAATTATCATGATAGTGACAGATGGGAGACCGCAGGATCCTGTGGCGGAGATTGCTGCTAAAGCCCGTAACTCAGGAATCCTGATTTTTGCTATTGGAGTGGGAAGAGTGGATATGAACACTCTGAAGTCCATTGGGAGTGAACCACATGAAGAGCATGTGTTTCTGGTGGCTAATTTCAGTCAGATTGAAACACTGACCTCTGCCTTCCAGACTAAACTTTGTGGTAAGATTTTTATCTATAGATTTTATCTATAGATAATCTTGATATAGATTATATGTAGATAAAATATATATTTTTTTAATCTGTAAATGAAAGTGAAACAGAAAAAGATATGTATTATAATTTAATTTTTTTCTTTACTTGAAACCTTATATATATATATATATATTTATTTATTTATTTATATAGATATAT
>WAAG01036582.1:14511-34150 GCA_013390105.1 Tichodroma muraria | reverse complement strand
CTCATATGCTAGAGAACTGTAATAGTACAAGCAAACAGTCCATGAGTTCTGGAGACTTCATGAGCCCACGGAAGTAGAGCTGTAGTGGTTCGTCAGCTGAACTCGGTTCATTTTCTAGGCTTCGTTCAGTTTTCCCTGTTATATTTTATATACTGCGTGGATCTTACTGCAAAATAAAATAACAGTACAAAAGAGGAAATGCTCCCTCCTGTGTGTTGTCTGCTCCTCCCACCAGCACTGGCTGAGGAAAGCAGGTGGATGCAGCAGCTGTTTGAGACAGCACTGCATTCTTGGTGACAGTGACCAAGGAAGACATGCAGGGCTAGGGAGGGTCCCGGTAGAGCTCTAGGATTTCCCACTCCCTATACTCACTCCTGTTTTCTCTGTGGTGTTGAATGAAACTTTCATTTGTTGTATGGCTTATCAGCTGCAGATGATTTGTTCTGTTTATAAGGAGGAGATGTCTCCACAAATGTGTGCTCTGGCACATGGAGTTCCCTTCTGCTGCCTCTGTGAGCCCAGGGAGCAAAGGAAGGACACAAGGCCACAGGTATTTGCAGTGTTCTCCATTTGCTTAAGAGGCACAAGTGAAGAACCTTTCCAAGTAGCAACTGTGTGGAGTTGATACATGGGATGTCCCTTTCCTAAATACTAATCAGATACTGAAAATTCCTGCTTGTTCGTTCTGATGTAGGAAGTATGTCAGAAGTAATTTGTGAGAGACTAAAAGTGAGCCTTGGAAACAATGATTCCGTAATTTTACATAGCTGACCTTTCTAATTCCTACAAAATACTGATTTAGTTTTTGCTCTTGAATTTACATGTTAAACCCTCAAGTTTCTCCTATGTTGACAACCAGTAAACCAACTAACTATGCTAGCTTATGTAGTTATATAATCTTCAGTTTTTTCACTGTCTCTGGAAACAGTCAACCACTTATGATTCGCTTCTAGAAATACTAGAGCTTATGAATCTTTAAATGGATTTTAATTAAAAGTAGCCCATCGAGGCTGTTGTGGGAAAAGCTCTTTTTCTTTTGTATTTATTCATGGTATAACACAAACAGTGTTTGTACATGCTGATGGAAATGCAAGGTTACTAAAAATAGTTTTGGGGAGCATTGGTAAATAAAAACTCCCTTCATAAAGGTGAACTCTTTGCTGGGCTTCAATCATGATGACGACCATACTTCTGAAGCCCTTGTGCTTACTTGCTCGCTACTTAACTCTGCTGACATATTAAAGATACTGGTAATGCTATTGACACGTTAAGTAACTTAGCAGTGATTGGAAGGTAGGAAGATGGAGCAGAAAGGAAATCAAAATGTCTCCTGGATTGTATGTGAGGGAGTCAAAGCTCGATCGGTGAAAATCCGAGTCTGCGAATGTGTGAGACAAACACTGACCTTTCTGCCCTGGCTGCTGGTGCATTTGTGTAGTTCCCTAGTTTATGGCTGGGAAACCTGAGTCTGGCTGGCTTCTCTGAGGCAGAAGAGAAGTAAAAACCTGGAATTGTTTCATAGTTTTCTCCGTGAAAAAGAAATGCTTGTGTGTAATGGATTCTGAGGTTGCAGCACAGGCAGTGTTATGGAGACTTGGGGCTAGGGTATATGGATTTCCCATGAAGAGCTGGAGAATAAAGCGAATTTACAGCTGGGAGTGTTTGTAGGGGTGGAAGGAGTTAATATAAAAAGGACATTTAATGCACAATACAGACCTTGGATTTTTTATTTTTAGCTTTTGTTATATAGCAATATTTGAAGAGTGCACAGGAATGATAAGGATTAATTTAGATCTGCTGTGGAAATATGTTGATAACTTGCTTATATTTGTCAACTTTCCATGGGAACTAGGAGTTGCTATGAGCTCCCTTCTGCCAGAATCTTCACAAATAATGTTTTGGATTTGGTGTGTACAAAATAAGCACTGGAGGTCTTACAGCTGATTTAATTAGTGAGCAGTGAGTTGATTGACCAGTGTACTTCTGTTAGCAGGAAGGAACTGAGGAAGCCATAAAAGCACAGTAAAGCTGTACTATATAAAAGAAATGAATTCATGCCTCTACTGAGGAAGGTCCAGGAAGGATCCTCCTGAAGTTCCTTGGAATCAGAACCCATGCAGCTCTGGACAGTAGGAATTTACAGAGGGCTGAGCAAACTGCCCCTTGGGAGAAGGTGAGTGAGTGAGTTCTTCCCCTAGCACTTAAGATCAGTCTGCTTTTAGTATTCAAAGGCAGTACTGGTTTGTTCAACAAAGTGAGTAGTCTTTATTCTGGGGATCCAGATTTCACTAATTAAATGATCCCTGTTTTGTACTTGAGCAAATGAAGTGGTGCAGAAGAGAAGCACATCACAACAGCAGCCATAGCAGCTTCACAGAAGTGACAGAAGAAGTGCAGGGAATGGTTATTTGCCTTTTACTGCTTTCCCATTAAATAACTTTTTTTTTTTTTTAATCCCTCCCTTTTAAAGACCAGTTTGCAGACACTGAAGAACTTAATGGATTTATCCAAAAACATAAGGGCTGCAGTATCAATCAAGGATTTGGGGAGCAAACAAAGACACTAATTCTAAAATTGGTTGCCTTGGTATGTTTGGGTTGGAAACTTGGGTTGCTGTCTAGAGCAGGGTTATTGGGGCTTTCATTTCACATCCACCACTGTTAGTGGACAAGAAAAAACAGACCTGAACATCTTCCAGGGCCTTGGTTTGCCTTTATTTCAGGAGTACTGTTCTGCTTCCTCTGTGTGCTTTGTAAATTAATGAATACCAAACTGGATGTTTCTTGAGAGGACAGAGCTACATCTCTGTGCACTTGGTATAAAAAGCTACTTCTGTGTGATAAACACATAGTATTTGGTGGGTTTTCTGTGCTGTTAAACTCCCTCTCACGAAGCAACAGACCCCCAGCTTGCTGTGATGCTGCTTTTTTGTCAACCGTTACTGTCAGATTCTCATATTAGACAGCATCTCCTCGAATTTTTCATTGCAGGTATTTTTTTGTAGCTAAGCTAAATTAGTTGCCTCTTTGAAGTAAAAGGAGATTAAGCGCTCATTTGAGTTCTTGAAGTTGTTTTTGATATTTTTGTTAAAGTATGAATGCTAAGGCATTGAAACAAAAAACCTTATTGCAAGGCTTTTTGACCTTTTAGTGCACATATCCCATTTGAATAAAAAGTTATGCAACCTCATGCACTTTCTTGCAACGTCTTTGTTGCAGCTATAGTAACTGCTTATGTCAAAAAGTAATACTAGAAAGTATTTAATGTATTTTTAGATTCTGTCTAATGCAACTTAGCTGACAAAGAAGAGCCAGTGCTGTGAGCCCAGCTCTCTACAGACATTGGGAAGTGTGGCGCAAACAACATTTTGAGAACAGCAGATCTCATTTTGAGGCCATGTGCAGAGCTGGAAATTTCCAAGCAATGAAAATTATTGCGTGATATAGGTAAGTGAAGATGTAAAATCTTGGCAGATGTCAGCAGGATGCCAGACCTATGCACACCAAGAGTAAAGTTCCCTGAAAAGTTTTCACTGATCTCTGGCTTTTCTGCTGCCAACAGAGCAAGGCTTCCCCTTTGCTTTCCCAAGCTGATGCCTGAGGTCAGCTGGACCAGCTTGCACCAAAGCTACAGGATCCCATCTTGTTGGCTTTGTCTCACCACCTGCCAAAAAGCTTGAAATTTCTGGGAGATAAAGGCTAACCCCCTACCAAGGAAGTGTTTGCAGGCAGGCTGGGTGGGGACAGCCAGCAGCAAAGCAGCCTCACAGGCTGGACTGAACTGGCCTTTTAGCCCTGCTGGGGCTTGGCAGGACACTGTAGGACAGCTTGTGCTGGTGTTGTCAGGGTCATACCGAGTTTGGGAAGAGGGGAGGGTTGGCCATATTGAAGCCTTGGCTGATGATGTCGTCTGATCCTCTAACTTGCAGTTTGTTTCTAAATTTTTTGTTGTGAAATAGGGGTTCTGTCCAGTTCACTCTGCCTGCACTATGGGCAGATATAAGCTGCCTCATGTGAGCCCAGCATGCCCTCACTGCCCTCTGCCCCAGCCACCTCACTGCTGCACAGCCTTCCCAGTGAGCCTGTTCTGCATGTCTGCTTCTAGGTGAACACTGATTTACTGGGGCAAGCTGCTGAAGTTTTGATGTTTCATGCTGCAGGTTCTTGTCTACTGAAAATCACTTTTAAAGTTACTAGCTGGGATATTTAATATGGAATTTCCACTTCTGTGACAAGATCTGGTTTCAAATGGTTTCTGACACATGGTGTTGAATTGAAAATAACTCTTGCTTGCTTACAGCATTGTTATAATCTCCAAGGAGTAATAATGCAACTAAATTCCTGCTCTGTTCATTTTGAGACCTTTGCTCTATTGCTGGAGACTTGGTCTGCTCTGTGATTGACAGTAGCAATTAGTGACATTTTGCATGTTTGCATGTTTCTGAAAGAATGCAAATATGGCCTAAAATAATTTTTACTTTGAATAAGGATTTCTTCCCCTATATGTCTTAAGTTTCCCACAGCCTGCTTCCATAGTCTGAAAGACATCAGGTGTTCTCATGATCTCCTGCTGAATATTTGGGCTCTTTGCTGAGACTTCCTTCTATTTTGACACAAAAGTGATGTCAGTCTCCTGAAAAACAGGGGATGTGTTATCTTCTAGTCTTTACTATCTTTCAGCAGCATGATTTCAGTGTTGTTGTAAATTATTAACTTTTGAACACAGGGATATCATTGCCCCTAACTCTTCTCCTGCTCTTTGAGTTGCAGGGTTGCTTTCATTGGCAGTGTGCACTGAGAAATCATGTTGGCCACTTGCAGCCCTGAAATTGTAGTAGTTTATCCCATTACATGGTGATTTTTCCAGCTCAGTTCTCCTGAGAACCTTGAAATAGGTTTTCCATTAAAATATTCCAGACGCTCTTTTTTTCTTTTAAAGGCTATAATCAAATTTGAAGGGATAATCTAGCTATTGTTTCTAGTGGAATACATGCTCCATCCTGATGATTTTGTAAATTATAGAGGATTTTTATAGTGCAGTCTGGGTCACTGAGAACCTGGTGAGTTCTTTGAACAAGCCTGCTTACTCTTTGGCTGCAAGCAGACAAACATCATTAGCATCTTAACTGATGGATAACTCTTCCATGAAAAATGTACACAGTCCTACTGGTTTTAATCTGCACAAGCACTTCACAGATTTGCAGTAAACTGTAATAAAAGGTTTAGGTGTCTTATACCTCCATTTCCTCAATGGCTCACTGTAGCATCATCAGGAATGTACACCCATTGTGTTTGCCGTTGTGACTGCAGTTCTGTCATCTTCCTTTCTCTATAGCTGTTGTGGTATTGTCTGATTTTGACTGCCATCACAGTGTGCTGATACTTTCAAAATGCTCAGGTCCTCATGTTCATTATGGTTCAGGATGGCCAGTATTTGTTGGAAAATAAAAAAGGAAAGTAGTAACTATTCAGAATAAGAATTCACTTGCATTGAATAAGTATGGTGAGCTATTCTTTTTATTAGTTTCTCTGCTGAGACATTAATCTGTGTTAGAATTTGTATGAGATGTGCCTTGGTTCAATTTTTTCCCTTTTATCTTAACAGTTAGATAAGCCGAGATAAGAGAGGGGTGATTAAATACTTGTCCTCAATTGCTCCTGCCTTCATAAGCAGCCCCCATGAAAAATTGCTGCAGGAGGAATTACATGCATTGGTCTACTTGCACAATAAAAACAAGCTTTAACAGTTGTTCCTACCATATTTAAGTAATCCTGTTAAAGCAGAAACATTTTCAAGTTTTGTACTCGGAACATCTCTCTGGTTTGATGAAAGCAAAATAAAAGATAGATGTCAAAGATGCCAAAGAGCATTTTTCTTTCTTGCCCCCCACTCTCTACCCTAAGAGTGCAGCTTTTTGATGTGCTGATACTTACTGTGCCCTGTTTAATTCTGCATCATAGTCAAAATTGTTTGCAAGGGTTCTGGCACTTTGAAATGGGGTACCAGGTTTTTTTAGCAAATTCAAAGCATTCATCTGACTGACTGCTGAGGTACAAACATGAACAACACAGACGTCTCTCACTGAGATGTTGAGGAAACAGCTGGTCAGGCCTTCCCAACTGTCTGACTCACAGCACTCCACAAAATCTCAATCATGTGATTTAGCAAGGCATAAATAAACCCGAGGTGTTTTTTTTTAAATGTTTAATTACACCTGGTGAATGTCCTTTTGCTTGAGCAGGAAGTTGCCACACTGCTGTGAAGGCAAACCATTGCTAGGAGAACAGGAAGGTTCCAGCAGAGCCATGGAGTTCATGGGACAAGCAGGAGGAGTGTGTGTACCATGGGATTTGGTGGTGGGGTTTGCCTGTGACGGTAAGACTGATTAATTCCCCCTTTGCCATCACTGCTGACTCAATAAATGACATGATCAAGATGAGCATGTGTGTCTCAGATTTTTGTTGTTTGTTTGGGTCTTTTCCCCCCTCATACGGACTAGTGAAAGAGAAATGAATGAATGGGAAGTGGGCATGCCTTCCTTAGAATAATTAGTAGTTGTATTTAGTCAGATCTTTACATAAAACCAGTGACACTATTGTTGCTTTCACTCAATTTTTGTGACTTAATAAGAAATCATGATGGTTTTGAGGGGACATTAAAGATCATCATCAGTTTCACATTCCCCCTTGCCACATTCCAGTGTCTGCAGGATTCTAGACTTATCCAGTCCATGTCTAACACCACACCTGGCAAATGGGAATTTTAAGTATTTTTCCATGAATAAGGAGGCCAGCACAGGCTGGTATGTGAAGCATTTGCTAAGCTCCTGCAACTGCAACCAATGGGATATTTTCCACTATTAGGGGAAATGGCTGGAGCCAATGCCATCCCAGCCACTGCTGTGCTAATGCTTGGACCCCAAGGATTGCGTGTCAAACATGGAAGGTAAGTGCTCAGGGGAGGACACAATGTGCCATTAATGTTGCATCGTCTTATTGTGTAATGGGCCTTGCTGGATTCAAACTCCTTTGTTAGACTGTTCTCTGTAAAAACACTGAGTAAAAGATGTCCCTTTACCTTAAACCTCCATGGGGATTGTGAAATTAATGACAACTGGTTTTCAGTAGTTGTGAATGGCAGTAAAGTCCAGTTACAGGGCTCAGGGGTTCTTCCTTACAAAAACAGCAACAATGCCCCAGCATGAGGACGTGGATGACAGGATCCATCTCACATATATTCCCTTTGAAACAGATATAAAATTGAATAATCACCATTTTGTGTTTTGTTTTGTGTAACCATCCACATTGATGTGTTTGTCATCTGGCAAAGCACTCTTGGTTACCAGTCAGCTTTCATTTTTATGGCCTGTTAGATTAAATGGCATTTTTACCAAGCTCAATTATTTTTTCAAAGTCTTCAGTAGTAGGGAACACTTTTTAGTTAACTTAGAAAGCACATTCAGTTCTTTCTAGTATTTGAAGTTTTTTGCCTATTGCATAAATTATAGGCCTAATGCACTCCCCTTACTCCCACACATAAATTATATTGAAATTCAGTCTGTTTTCCCCAACCCATGAGCCTGCCACAGTTCTTCTGAATGATCAGATTTTTCTTGTAGCCCTGTACTTTTGATTCAAGCACTCGCCTACAGCATCCACTTCCATGCTGCCATACTACATAAAATCCTGGCTTAGTTTTGGTTTGGCTCCCTTATTCAGCCAAGAGACAGGATTTTAATTACTATTTTTAAGATGCTCAGCTTCTTGCAAACTATAGGGGGAGATGTTTGCTCATCAGGTTTTTTCCCAGTGTGAAGCACTCATTTTTATTGGAAGAAAAGAAAAACCCAGCCAACAGGTACTTTTCTGTCTGTCCAATGGAAGAACCCCCTCGTTGCCAAAGGGAGAATGAGGGAGAGGGACTGCTTTGGTTTTGTTTCAGTTTCAAGGTGAAAATGAATTGGCTTCTTTCTGCAGATGGGTACTACTCTTGTCCTTTGGGGCTTGGAAACATGGCCTTTCTATCCAGTCTGCTTTTCACTTTATTCTATTTTTGTTTTGCTACAATGTATATAAAACTGTTACATAATTAATACAAAATCATTTGTTTGCTAAAATCTATATAACTCTATAAAGAGAATAAGGGGTTTGGTATCAGCTATAACAAATGGGTAAACCAATTCCTTCATTTTCTAAGTTTATAGCAACATTATTTCCTTTACAGAGAATTTTCTCTCATGTCATGTGTGGTACTTGAGAATCAGTGGAGGTGACTTATTTCTGAAGGAAAAAACCCTTTTTTTCTAAGCCTTTTCCTGCTTTACAGTTGCCTGTATTGTAGCAGCCTGGAGGGAAGGTGCTGGAGCCAGGCCCTGTGTGTACCTGCACAGAGCACAGTCACTTCAGGCTCCTGTTTTAAAACACTTCAAAATGATATCAATTTCAGAAAAATAATTTTGATGTCATGTGAATATGATCTTCAGAGAGTAAATTAAATGGGTTATAACTGTCTTCCCTAGTGAATTTATGGCGTGGGGAATTTCAGGTCAGCTCAGCTGACTGCCTCATTTTTCAAAGCATTTTACTATGGGTTCTACATTTTCAGTTAAGCTGTTGCTATTTAAAAAGATGACTTCCATGTCATTTGCAAAGCATGTAAAAGCTGGAGGCAATTCAGCATTTTGACACTCTTAATTAACTGATGGCCTGTCATGAAAGTAGGTTGTAATTAAATGATATAGTAATTTGGCCGTGCTGCCTTCCAAACTATTTTTGTATCTCAGCAGAATAATTCAGGTGGTGACATCATGTCAGTATATGTGCTTCTCCTTCCTCAATGCCTGCTCAGGAATTGTTACTCATGGTTTGAAATAGCTTTAAGAAAATAAATTTCAACCAGTTTTTAGTGAAAAAGGAAATAGAAATTTTTGAAACGTCCTGTCACGGACTGTGGCCTGTTACCCTATTGGGGTCTGTGAAGATGACTTGCAATATGTGACAACCTACATGTCCTGTAAAAGAGACACACACGTTCAGAGTTTCTAGGGCAATCCAGATGGGTTCATGAAAAATGGTGAGAGAAAAAAGGTAATTTTGATGGCTACAGAGCCTGAGCCTTGGGATGCTGGTAATTATTTGAGTAAGATTGTATTTGGATTTGGGCCCAAGTACTTTTGACTAATGAAGATCATGCTGTCTTCAATTAGAGGGGTGGGTGTTGAAATGGGAGTGCTTTTACACTAAGCAAACAGTTTCATGGAGGTATTTCAGGATGGACATGTCCCTAACACAGCCTGACAGTGTTACTGCTCAGAAATGAGTGGGATTTGTCAGGAGCCAGTAATACCCACTGCATTTTGAGCCAGGTTCTTTTGATGTCCATTTTCTGATGTGCTGCCTTGGGGAAATCTGCCATCTATTCATCTCTTCAATCCTTTAATAACATCCCTTGTGCCAGGAACATCATAATGCTGAATGCCATGCCGTGACTGAGACGTTACTATGAATATGCTGAAGATCCTTGCTTGGTGTACGATGAAACAATCTTTGGGGAATAAGTGAAACAAAAGAGTGTGTAGGATATCCTTTAATTCAATGAAGAATGTGGGTGGAGAAGTAATTGAAATGAACAAGATGCTTTGGATTTTCGTTAATGCCTTGAATACTTCAGGGGGTACTTAAAGCTTTGTGTGTGTGTGTGTGAACCATTTCACTGCTCGAAGAACTGATGAAAGCAGGAGCCCATGTTTTTAACAATTCTTTACCTGCCCCCCATCACACTTTTCCCTGAGGTATGAACACTGTATTCCCTGTGGCAGTTCTGATAGAGGAGAAATAACCCTACAAATAATTTTAGTCCCATGTGTGGCTGACTGACAGCCAACTGCTGCTGAAAGCTACTGCAGTGGCTGCCTTCCCTCTCCGTGCCCTCAGCAGTGGCAGCTATTTTTGGCCCTCTCCTACAACAGTCACCAGTTGCCTCAGTCAGGTGTGGTTAAATTTGAGCAACATATTCCTGAGTTATTTAAGAAACAAAGATGTGCCTGCAATCTACAGCACAGGTGTGTGAGCCTTTCTCCTTTGAAAGACAGCTTCAAATATTCTGTGCACAGAGGAGGGTGGTTTTGATGCCAACTGCACCCACTGTCATTAAGGAGAAGTAGGGGAGGAGAAGGCAAGGATGCCAACAGCAGATAAGCCAAGAAAGTGTTGTGAAAGTGATGCCTGCTGGAGTCCTTCAAGAATAAAATCCCTTTTGCTGGAGTTTGACTCAATCACACCTTGAATGATTTAATTACCAGAAATCATTAACCAGAGCTTGAGAGTCATGTATGTCCATGCATAGCAGCTATTCATCTACAGTGCAACAAAGAAGGGAAATGCTTAGGATAACAATGAGCCAACTACATCTATCACTTCCTTTCAAGTAAGTTTCAGTTCCTCCCTAAAGAAAACAGCTCTTCCTTTAATCTAGAAAGACCTAAAGAATAAACTCATATATACATATTAGATCAACCCTTCACATAAGCATTGAAAGGAAAAAAAAAAAAAGGTACTGTAAATGAAGGCTTATACTTTTGTTTACTTACATCCTCCAAAAAAAGGCCCCTCAAACAAAATCAGCCGGACTGGAAATATGTAGCTGCATGGTCAAGTTGACAGTGCTGCACTTGGACTGAAAACTTTGTCTGAAACATATTTCTCACCTCAAACAGAAACTATGAGCTTCATGGAAGATGTGTGCCCTCACTGCTCCTGCTGTCCCTCATCCTCTGCCTTCCTCTGCCTCAGCACTCACCGGGCTCCTTCTCTCTGCGTCCTCCCTTCTCCTGCCGAGACCGGCAGCTTTCCCTCTCCTCCCTCAGGTTCACAGACCTGCGGATCTGGAGGAATTGGTGAAAGAAACAATGAGAAAAAATGATATTCTGGCATTCCCCCTCAGGGCCCCAGTGCTGCACACCAATGTCTGTGAGGCACAGAGATGGGACACGTCCCTGTTTGCTGTGCTCCGGCAGCACAGGCTATACAAGGAGTCAGGTGTAGCAGTTTCTGACTTTCATCTGTTTATTTTGTCTGTGCTCCCACCTTGGACTTGGCTTTCTATTTAGGTGCCTTCCTCACAACCAAAGAACAGCAGAGCTTCTCTAACTCGGTGACATGGCCCCCTCAGCTCTGCCCTCATCCTGTCAATAGGGAGAGGACTGAGGAATTAAAAGCTGAAAATGACACCATATAAAGATGCAGAGAAATTTGTGTTTTAAAGATAAATTGAAAACATCATATTCTTTACAGAAGAAGGATAAGGAGGTACATAGCAGAAATAAACAGAATTGAGGGTTATACAGAGAATTTTTCCTATATGAGAAAAGAAGAGTATTAAGTTAAATTGTGCAGTAGAGCATTTACATCTGGTGGAAGAAAATACTTTTAAAGTGCCACAATTAGTGAATAGAACTCACTGTTACAAGACATCACAGACTAAACTACGATTTAAAATGATTAGACGTTTTTCTGTGTAAAATATGTCTCCATTTATATAAGTACAATGATGAACAGATTTATTTAATTTGTGTACTGAATCTGTAAAAAATTCTGACAGATTTTTTGGTCATAGAATATGTAGTTATGCTGGAAGAAACAAAAGAAAAGACACATCAAAAGATATCACTTCAACAGTCATAATAATGAGTTATTTAATAATACCGATGTTGATGTGATTTTTCAATTTGCAACAGTTTTATTTTGCACTGTATGTAACTAAAATCAAGTCAAATTTGAATTGTAGTGTTTTGATTTCTCTAAAATTCCTTTGTCTTTAGAATTTTCCTTGCATCTGAAGTGCCGACATTCAAGGGAGTGGGTTTCTGTTCACAAAAACAGTCATTCAAAAATCCTCCACAAAACATCCTCTGTGCTACTGTTTGCTGGTGGAATTCCTCTCTGCCAGTGTCTGGTGGGGTTTGCTCCCAGCCAACAACATATTGCATAAGCCCTGCTTCTAGGAGTGAGTGGCCCAAGCATGTTCACTGAAGCCCACACAAATGCCTGAGCTGTTATTTGTGAGCTTCTAAGCTCCATTGTAGGGCCATTGTAGGGTCTAGGTTGGAGACTCTCAGTTTAAAAATCACCTGTTCTTCACCACTGTGCTTCCTGTTGGCCGTGAAGTGTAGAAATTTTGATGGTGCATATGGAAAAGTGTGTAGGGCTGTCAACAACTCTGAAACTTCTTTATAGAAGTTGTGAGATACTTCTTTATAGAGTAATGCTGGGCTCCCCCTCCTCACCAATATATCATACTTAAGGCAGGTTTTTTTGACCAAGCTGGCATGAATTATGACTTTTACCCAAACAATGAGAATTTCAATTCTCCTACCATCCGCCGTCCTCTGGCACTAACATTATTCCTGGAGTACTTTCAGCCTTAGAAGAGTTTTATATGACTGAGGAAATTAAATAATAGCACATCCTGGGGATACCCCAATATACATGGGATAAGTGATGAAATCAGGAGTTCTACAATTCCAGGCCAAAATCTTAAATGCATTTTTTGAGTGATAAGAAGCAGGTTGTTTAATCCTCACAGGGTGACTAGCAGGTTTCAACTATTTGTAAATTACTTTCAGATCTTCAAATAGAAAATACGTATCTGTCAGCATTTTAGGGAGATGAAGTTCTGTAGATGGAGTTAATGTTTAAAACTCCTATTCATTTTTGAATCTCAAAGTTTTCTCTCAGTGAACCAGAAAACACATATTTAGGTGGTGATTTCATATCTTCCAAATGATGGCTTTTCATGTAATCATCATAATAACCTTTCCCATAAGAGACTCTCAAAGTGGTTTCACAGACCTTGCTAAGGACTCATGGAAAACTTATTCATGCTGTAGATATAACTACTTTTACTGCACACAGGGAGAGGGGATCAAGGGGGTTAAATGTCACTCAGCAAGGCAGCAAAGAGTTGAACAAGAACCTGTTTCTTGTTACTGAGCACAGACATGTTCATCTGGAATAGCCTCACAAATACATGAACCCCATGAGTATTCACTAAAGCCACTTCCAGCTTCTGGCCAGAACAGTAACGTAATCAAAAAGGTACTTAAGCATTTCCAGGACTTCTAAACACGGATGAATAACAAAATAAACAATAAGAATTAAATGATCCAGTTGTTTATTGGAACTACTAAATCTTGTAATTTGACTTCTTGCTTAGCAGAGGCTTTCAAATTACCCGAGTATCACATCTCACACTCAAATACCGAGTCCAAATAATAACTCTTGAAAAGTTGTCCTGTGAGTGTGAGTGAGTTGTGTCTTCACCCTCTCATCTCTTCCTTGCACTAACCTCAGCCCTGCCATGACCAGGATGACCCTGCTACCACAATGCCTTCAGCTCCCTCCACATTCTCTGCAAGGCCAGGACACTGACTGACAAACTGGCTGCTGTCACACTGAGTATGGACCAGCAGAGTTGCACTTGCTTTGGATCAGCCTCTCTGTGTCTGGCCATGGATTGACACAAAAATTGTAAGAACTGAATTTCCTTTGAGACTTACCACTTTTTCAGCTGTGGCAGAAATTGGCCAAGAGATCCTAAAGATACAGGAAAGAGGGAGGCGGAGAGAAAACCAAACAATTTTACTGAGTAAGTGCTATTTCCTTATGAAGTTTGGTGTAATAATCTAAAATGGATGCCAGAAGGAGAGAAAGAGAAAAAAATTGAGATGTCCTTGCAGTCCAAAGCCCTTGCTCAAGCTCCCACAGAGGTTTAAAACAGATACAGACACAGATCTCTTAGAGCCTCTAGGCCAGTGTCTGGAGTATGGACAGAAAAGTGATGGATGTTTCAAGATTTAGCCAACATAGACAGTAAAGAAGTTATATCCCTTTCAAATGCATAACCTACTGAGTTTACTGTTGAAAAGGATTACCACACAATCTTTTTTTCTTTTTCTTTTTCTTTTTCTTTTTCTTTTTCTTTTTCTTTTTCTTTTTCTTTTTCTTTTTCTTTTTCTTTTTCTTTTTCTTTTTCTTTTTTTCTTTTTCAACTCCTAAGGATACATGGCACATTTAAAATTTAAACTGGACAAAATAAGAATAGTTATTCAGCATGGAATGACTCAAAACTGACTCACACAATGAGATGGTGACCTAGCAGGCCTTTTCCCTTCCAAGAGATTAAGTCCTATCTGGTGGAAAATGCATCATAGATTAATTAAGTGCCCATGTATTAGTGGCTTTATCGTATGACTCACTAATACTGAGTTAACCTTAATATAGGATTCTGAGAATCTTAGGCCAAGGATTTTATTGATTCACATTGTCTGGTGCAGGTAGTAGTTGAGTTTAATGGATGAAGACTGCACAGAATTTAGAAAAATCAAAGATTCAAGATTGATGAGGTAATCAAAACGTATTAAGACAGACACCGCCGGAGCTGGGCCAGTCCCTCAGCCACTAGAGGGCAAAGCCACAGCACTGCAGTCGGCAGCGCCGTCTGCTCGCCTCTTTCCAAGGGTGTTATCAGCGACGGCGTTTATTTTACAACAAAACCTGGTTAAATGATCACAAAGCCCTTCACTAGGAACGGCGTTAGTAATAAATACTTAAGAGTGTTGCTTCTGTCAGAGTGTGGGATGCAGGCAGTTATTAGCAACTGTGCAGAAAAAAAGCCAGCATTTTCTTCCATGGAGCTGTGAATAAGTTTCAGTCACTCGAGAGGTTTGGACTCTTAGGCTCACAGCACAGGCCTTTCCTACTCGAGATCTTGCATATCACTAGAAGGCTGAGCACTTGTATCAGGTACTACGTTGGGAAAGTAATGAACATTTTGCTGCAAGTTTTCCTATTTTTTTGACGGTACCAGATCAGACTGAGAGACTCCTGAATGTTTCAGTGACAGATTTTGGAGATGTCCAGAGCCTTATGTAAAATCCCCTACCCAAGTCAGGCTTTGGCCTTCTAATATCAAGAATTCTTGTTCTCTCCACTGGTTCTTGCCCTCTCCTGTGCAATACATGTTATCAAGCATCTATTCTCTGCTCACATTAGATTTCCCACTGCACTTTTCAGAGATCAGGCATGGGTCAGCTTCGGTGTGGATCTGAGAGACTGCTTGGCACAAGATCACTGTGCTGTCTGTGGCAGTGGCCAGAAGCAGATGCCAGGGGAAGAGTTTAGTAGCAGGATAATCATATAGTCACACTTGTCAGGAGTAACCTCCCAGCTTCCAGCAATGTATGTCTCAGGCTTCCTGAGTGAGAAAAGTTATCTTGGCGTGCAATATGCTTCAAAGGCTTTGCCTTCTGTGAACGAGTCCACCCCTCCCTTCAACCACTGTAAACATTGCCATCCCCACGGCTGCTCCCATCATGTGCTGAACAGCACATGAGCTGTGTCAGATGATGCTGAAAAGGATGACAGGTTGTTACTTAGTGCCCTAGGAAATCAACTTCTGCATAGACAAGCAGCCAGAATCCACAGCTACAGACACAGAGTTCTACCTCCTGGGGAGCAGACTTAGAGGACAGAACTCCTGCTTCTGTTAAAATTAAGTTTTTACGACCTCCTGATTTTGACATTCCCAGTGCTGGGAAATCCAGCTTGTCCCATCCTAAACTGTCCTGGTGATTAATTACCTTCCCTGGTAGAAGACCTCACAGGAAGATGAATACATCTGCATACACTCACTGAATCTGGGAGGTCCTTAAAACCTGTGATTGAGTCACCCCTTCACCTTCTTTTTTAACACTAAAACAGATTGAAGCTTTTCACTTTCAGTCTAAATTGTTTTTATTGATCTTCCCTGAACCATCTCTTTTTCAGCTTCTATTAAGGAATTAAGGAATTTGGGTATCATACTTCAGGAGCAGTGGGACTAGTACCAGAAAAATAAATACAAACATCTTTCTATATTCTCCTGTTTATAAACCCAAGGATTGCATTATCCTTGTGGCAACAGCACCACACCACTCCACCTGCTTATTTTCTTCTGATTGTATGTGATGATTCTTGAGGGTTTTGAGCATTAACTTGTAAAAGGAGAAATCCTCTCATCCTATAATCACTCCCTCTATTCCTTGGTACATGTTTTTACATTTGGCTGTACAGAAATGCACATTACTTGTTATCAAGCTGTCTCAGCTACTTTGCAGCATGACTTGTTATTTATGAATCCCTATTGCTTACATCACTTGCAAACTCTTTAAGTGATGATTTTATGTTTTTCTTAAAACCATTACTATCAATACAATGCAGTGTAGAACTAATTGCCATAGGTTGCAGAAACACATTCTTTGATAATGACTTTTTATTTTCCCACTTTGTAACTGTCAGTTAGTTAAAGTCTCATCAGTTTAATAAGTGCTGTGATGAGTCTGTATCATTTTGGCTTTTTAATTAAAATGCTGCAAGTTACCAGAACAAATATTTTGCAGACCTACTTACCGTCATCAACCAAACTTGTAATGCCATTTAAAAAATAAAATTATTTTCGCGAGATTTATTTTCCACATTAATTTGCATTTATTGTGTTTTCACCCTTTAATTCTTTTTAATCAAGTAATATAGATAATGTCCCATTTTATTACCCAGAATTCTTGTCAGTCTGGCAGGCTGTAATTACCTTGGTCACCTTGTTTACCCTTTTAAAATATTGGTACAATATTTCATCCAGCCCCTGGAACTTTAACAGTGTTCCAAGATTTATTGAAAATCAACGTTAATGATCTAAAGATACTCTGTGCCAGTGCTTTTAAAACGTTTGGATGCAAGTTACCTCGACCCACTGATAGCCAGCTTCATTAACTTCTGTTTAACATCCTCCTCAGTGCTCGTTGTAATGGCATGTATTTTGTCATCATCATCATCATCATCATCATCTGATATTTGTAGTTCCTATGGTTCTTCCACAAAAACAGACCAGGAATAGTTATTTCTTCTGCCTTTCCCACACTGCTGTTAACCATTCCACTCTTTCTACCTAGGAACAGCATGAAGCCATTATGAAACTTCCTTTTCTCCAGGTTTCTGCAAGTTTCACCAGGTAGTTAAAACATCCCTTTATTTGTCTTTAACTCTGTTGCTCAAAGATTACTCTGGCATCATTTTGAATCCCTAGAATTCCCTGGAACTCCCAGATCCCAGCGTATACACGTTGTCACACACATCTTTGTATAACCCTGTATAACACATCTTTGTATTGACCCTGTAACTCTGTTAACCAGGGCACCTCAGAGGTTCCCCTCACCTTTCTAACTGTGGTCCTCTCACCCCCTTTCCTCTCCCCTGCCTTTTGCAAATCGGAGTATCCTCTCCTCTCTGCTCTCCTTTATGCCTTTTCCTTGGTAGCTTCTCATAAAGAGCTGGAAAAAGGTGGCAAAACACTTGGGAAAAGAGGTGGCAAGCTCAATAGCAAACTGTCATGTGGAATAGCATCAGGCACCATTTCTTATGACAATGCTGTGGAGGCTCATGCACATGGAAGAGCTGCAGATAAGTTTTGGAAAGTTTGTAACTTGGACTCCTGTGCCAAGTGAAAGGTCATGGTCCATGTCTTACAGCCTCGCTGTGGCTTGGGATCAAAATTATTGGTTTGGTTTGTATCCAGTGTTTCTCACTATAAATATTGAAATGTTTCCTCTTCTAGCAGAGGGAGCACATTGAGAACACAGGATGGGCAATCTCCCTGCTCTAAGCCCAGGTGTCTGGCACCACAACTGCCTGGAGCAGCACCCTAGAATTTGTGGAGCTTGCTGGTCCTCTAGATACATCTTCATTAGGAACAAGTCGTGGCATCCAAGGACAGGATGGTACCCAGGAGGTATGGGGAATGAGACCATGTCCCATCACCTTAACTCACAGACATTATTCCCATTGCTCCTGACTCCTATTTTGCATGCTTTCATGTGACAGCCTTCTTGCAAAACAGCCAGTTATGATACCCTTCAGAGGAAAAACATCTCCATGTTTGGTGAGAAGACATCCCAATGAATGGCTGTATCCAGAGGAATAAAAGTAGAAGAAAATTATGGCAGCAGTATTCCTCTGTGAGACATTCATAGATGGCAAAGCTATGCACTCGGATGCATTTGGCCAGAGGTTACGGAGTGTTATGCTGCTCACCCTTTAATTAATTTCCCTTTTTATTTTTTTGTCAGGCATATTGTGTGTTTATCAGTCTGAGGTGTTTCATGAGAACCATTTTGAGGACAGTAATTGCGTATTGCACCAATCTGAACCCCTCATCTGTGCTTCACAAGCATGGCAACAATAATTGCTAAAAGGATAGCAAGTTGGGGTTAACTGGGAATGCTTTACGGGAGAAAATAAATTCCATCTCCATTAACATGCTACTCCCAGCTATGATGGATGAGCATTTTTTATCTCTTCAGCTATTTGCCCATGGATTGATGATTCAGTTGATTGGGAGTATCTCATATTTTTCGCTTGAAAAGCACATAGTTCCACCAGAATCAATGAATAAACATTAAGTGCTTCCCTTTCATTTCAAGCGGGATGGGCTGATGCTCTTGGAGCAAGGAGGCCTAGATTTTATTACCGGGGCTCATTACACTGCATTCACTGACATATGTGGGAAGTTAATGGAGAAGCCCAACCTGCTGGAAAGTGATGGCCTGTAAGTGTGAAGGCCTGGGAAGAGGGAATGGCCATGCAACTGCATTAGCAGCTACCACACTCACCTTTCCTTCCTTCCTGGGCTGACATGGCACTGCTGCGGCTGGGAGGTCACGACGGAGCTGCACAAAGGTGAGGGGTCAGCGACTCCTTCCCATTCCCCTGGCACCGAGCGAGAGCCTTTCCTGAGGGGGGAGCCGAGGGGAGGGGTTCCTGAGGCGAGGGACGGGGTGTTCCTGAGGTGAGGAGTTCCTGAGGCAAGAGGTTCTTGAGACGAGGAGGGAGGGGTTCCTGAACCGAGGGCTGAGGGGGGTTCGTGAGGCGCTGGGCGCTCGCTCGCCCGGGTGAGGCTGCAGGCGGCGGTGAGGCCGCGCTGTGCCGGTTCGCAGCCCGGGAGCGGCCGCCCCCCGCCCGCCGGACCGCGGCACACGCGGGGAGTGACATTTCCTGGAGTTCCCGAGCGCCCGCAGCCCGGCCAAGAGTCCCGCTCCCAATATGGGCGGCCGCCTCCTCTTGCAGAGAGATCGGGTGAGACTCTGGGCGCAGTGTCACGGTTTGGCGTACCCTGTCAGCTCGCCATCGCGGCTCCTGTGGGGAACGAGTGTGTTTGTTGTTGTTCGGTGGCTGTGTTGTTTTTTTTTTTTTTTTTGTTGTTTTTTTTGTTTTTTGGTTTCCTTTTTTTTTTTTTTCTTTTCTTTTTTTAATTTCTGGAAGCCTCTTTTGCTGAGGATTGAACGTGTCTGCCAGCGGATGGCTCCGGGCCTCGCACCTCTCGGGGCGGTCGAGGGTGTCCCGCAGGACGGTGTCCCTCTCCGATTGTGGAGACACTCAACATGAAATGGCGAAATAACACACGTTCGCCTCCCAGCCGCGAGTCCCTCTGACCAGGTTTTGTGGAGTGGTCACACCACAGGCACTGCAGCCGGTGCCCTGAGCCCTCGGCCGCGGGACACCGGCGGCGCCCGGCGGCGGCGGCGGGTGCCCGGTGCCGTTCCCCGCCTCTG